>LOJH01043391.1:0-10117 GCA_001685095.1 Ellobius talpinus
CCAGCCACTACACTCAGCTTTTTTCTTTTCTCTTTTTTCTTTCGTTTTTCAAAGAGAAACCTTAAGCCAGATATGACAGTACATGCCTTTAATTCCCAGCCACTTAGGCTAGCCTGAGCAACTTGGTGAGCTCTTCCAGAGTGAGATAAACAGGGCTGGAAATGTGAGTTAGTGGTAGGCTATGTGTGCGGTGTGCACAAGTACTTTCTCCAGCACCCCAAATAAGCAACTTTAATCCCTCGGTGTACAGTGTTTTCCTTCTAGGCTTGAATGGATCACATGATTATATACTTACATCATTGTTTTCGTAGGACACACAGATATGCATTTATCAGGATCTAAATTACATTCCCTAGTTTCAGTGGCTGATCACAACAGTGGATAATTTGTATCCAAACAAATATGCGTCACCACCAAGGGACTAACAGGACCAGAGTTAACCAAGGGAACCACCATCTTCTAACTGTTCCACCAGGAGCTCACATGTGCCACAGGAGTCCGGTGGTGTGGCTGTAACAACTCAGAAGGGGGCCTGTGTCCTTTCTCATAGGCCTCTTTCTGAGCTGGGAGATACAGGGAGACTAGAAGCAAGCGCTAAGGGGCTTCTTATGCCAAATTCATATTACTAGAAAGGCACAGACGGTTGGCAATCCATCTAACAGGGTGCGGGGGTGCACACCTGTTATCCCAGAACTTAGGAGGCTGAGCAGGAGGATTATGAGGTGGAGGCTAGCCTGGGCTAAAAGAAAGTCTCTAAGGCAAACAAATAGAAGAAGATAATTGGCAATATCTTAGTGGTATTTGCCAGTTTTTATGTTTGTTTGGGAGGTCCCCCCCATTTCCTTCTGCTTCCTTACTGGAAGTCTGAAGGTCATATATAAAGATTGGAGGATCTGATAGTTAAATGCAGGCCATGGGGAGGTTCAACTTGCAAAGCACAAGAATTCTAAAATGAAGCAGGCTTTTTTTTTATTTTTATGTTTTTTGGAGACAAGGTTTCTCTGTGGCTTTGGAGCCTGTCCTGGAAATAGCTCTTGTAGACCAGGCTGACCTCGAACTCACAGAGATCCTCCTGCCTCTGCCTCCCGAGTGCTGAAATTAAAGGCATGTGCCACCACCATTCGGAGCAATTTCTTATTGCAAAAATGTACTTTTCTCTCCTTGAAACTCTTCAGTGACTTCTCATGGTCCTCAAAACAGTTTATCTTCTCTAAGAGGCTCTTCATTCCCTTCCTCAAAGCCCTACGCCTCTTCCTCAGATAAATCCAGAATAAATTTAGATAGAATCCTTTTCCTTTGTTCACTGATTTGGCTACTGAACAGATATCCATGTGCCAAACCCTGCCGGTGCCAGGTGTAGAACACACCATGGAGAGCAAAGCCACCTCCACCTCCTGAAGCAGTGTTTGATGGAGGAGAATTCGGGTAGGAGGAGAGATGCCAATGAAAACCTCCAAATTGGGGTAGATAGGCATCTAGAGTGTAATAGTGTTCATTTGCTCTTCCAGAGGACCAGGGTTCAGTTTCCAGCACCCACAATCAGGCAGATCAAAGTCCCTGAAACTCTCTAGCTCCTGCATGCACATGGTGCACACAAACTAACGCAAGCATGTAGACGTACACATAAATGAAAATAAATCTTTAAAAAAGCAAACAGACATAAAGACCTCCGAATAGGGCTGTGTCTGGAGCTCAGTTGGTGGAGTGCTGGCCCAGCATGCTTGAAGTTCTGGGTTTGACTCATAAGCTAGGTGCGGTAGTGAGCATGTGCAGTCCCCACACTTGAGAGATGGAGGCTGAGACTCAGAAATGTAAAGTCATCCTCAGCTACATAACAAGTTTGAGGACAGCCTGAACCACATGAGACCAGGTACATATTTAAAAGTACAGGAAACGGACCCAGCTGTCTTGCTCACTGGTTTACCTCTGCATATCTGCAATTAATCTAGTGTCCAACATGTAAGATTAAAAGGTTCTGACACTCACCTTTGAGCCAGAAATAGCCAGGGCCGGAGTGATCTCAGGAATCATCCCGTGTCCCTGGCAAGGGGATGTATCGCTCCTTACAGAAGGTTAAACTGGAGGTGACAGCTCAGACAGGAGCTGAACTGATGAGTCACCAGCTCCTCCTCAGTACAGTCACCTGCTTCTTGCAAGAGAGAAACTAAGTGAAGACAGCATAGGCCATGGCTACGTGGTATTGGCGCCTAATAAACACCGCCGTTTTTTCTGTATTCCCTGGCTCAAGCTATGACCTCCTGCATCGTGTGCCCAAGAACACAAGATCCTGATCCAGGTCTGATTTAACTGATGACATTCTGTGTCCTTGGGGTCACAGCCTGTGCTCCAACAAGTCAAGTTCAGTCATCCACCCTCCATAAGTCAGTTAAAACAGCCAAGCTAATAGGAAAAAAGAGATCTATTCTATTTGCCCATGTTGGAAAGTAGAACAAGGGGTCCAGTGAGCTCTCTCAAGTCCATTCTTGGGGCCCTGGAGTGAAGTTAAAGTTTAAGCAGCTGGTGCAGTTACAGGTATCTAATTAGTCCTGGTCAAGGGGTGATTTCCCACTGTTGGCCCACCATCTTCTTTTCTAAAACATTGTAAATCCCTTTGTGTGGAAATGTCCTCTCCTGACTAGTTCAAGCCTCAGGTTTTCCTTCTCCCATCACGAGACTTCTGGGGGAGTTCCAGTCTCTGGGGGTGCTTTGTTTCAACTGGCTGATTGTCAAACTGAGGCATGCTAGTACCTCTGAAACCTCTTCCTCTATGCCAGGTCAGTTTATTCACATGCGTGTGCTGGAGAGGTGGGAATTGGTTCTGCAGGCCCCAGGTGTAGGCTGAAAAACGCCTGTGCTGAGGCAGTAGGATGCGTGAAGACTCTGGGCTTGAAGAACTAAGGATGCCTGCATCCCACCCCGCCAGTGATTGAGTTTGGAACCTTTAGCATAGACTAGCTGCCAAACGCCTTTAGAGCCTTGTCGAGTGTCTTGGACTTTATCCTGTGCTCTGGGGCATGGCAGGGTCAGCCTGGGGTTTTTGGCAGTAGTGTGAGGGTGGATTGAAGGCAAAGACTTGGATCGGAAGTAAGAAGACATATTAGGATTTGGTCCAGGTGAAAGGGGATAGGGGCAGAGGCCCTGGAGACAGTAAGGGGACAAATAAAGGACTTTGGAAGCATAACTGACAGGAAGGCTTCAGAGGGAACTAAATAGGGAAAGGGGAGAGAGGAGAAAGGGAGAGAGACAGGTACCAGGAGGCCCAGAGAGCCTCACACAACTAGAGGAGCGTCCATGTGGAAGGCGGGCATAATAAAACAGCTCCTTCCAGGCCTGACAGGAAACACATACAAAATAGAGTCTATCAGGATTTCCTAAATTTAGCTCATTTTATACTGAACAAGTGTCATTCATAATTTTGTTTTATTAGTTGCCTCAGGGTTTAAACTCAAGACGTAGCTGAGAATGGCTTTGAACTCCTGATCTTCCTGCCTCCACCTCCCAAGTGCTGGGGTTGCAGGCATGTACTGCCATGTCCTGCAGGCCTTAATATTGTTTTGTGGTTTGTTTTTTTTTGTTTTTGTTTTGTTTTTGTTTTTGTTTTTTTAATTTGTGGATGGCACAGCATGCCCTGGAGTCTGTTCTCTCCTACCTCGTGGATTCAGGTCCTCAGGCTTGGCCACAAGGGCCTTATCTGCTCAGCCATCTTGTTGGCCCCCTCAATACTATTTTTAAATGAAGTTGCTTTTTAAACTTAAATACTTACTGCAGGTTTTCCCTCAAACCAAATGCTCTTTTGCTCTTTTGTGTGAAATGATGGCCTCGATGCGCCAGGTGTTGCGTGGCTAAACACTGAAACAGAGGCAAAGACTCCTAAGATGACTGCTCCAATGTTTTCAGTTGTGTGTAGGGAACATTTGGGGAGCCCTGACCTGAGTGATCTCTAAGGCCATTAGAATTCTATTTATCTGCCTTTCCTCTCGGTTTCCATTCAGATTCCATTAATATCCAGACTGGAAAGAAGGCCAGGTCTCTGCATCCACTGGAAGCAAATTTTGCCCTGCAGGTAATGACTTTTTGCAGAAATGGGCTGGGGGTTGTTGTTCAACCACAGTCCCTGGGAGCTCCTGAGCAGACAGGCCTGGGACTCTCCACTTTCTCAAGTTTCCCTCCCCCGTCATCCCTGGCTTACTTGGGTACTGACAGGGAGGTCTGCAACCTCCTTTCTCTTGTTCACATCTGACATGCAAGGGTGACAGCGGGCACATTACTAAACACTTCTGCACCTGTTCCCTCCTGTGATCACATAGTGACTCCAGCTGGGCATGTCACTTTGTGGTAGAATGCTCACCTAGCTTCCATCCTAAGGACTGCCAGGAGAAAAGAAATTTTATATAAAGGAGAGAGGCAGAGATTCACATTTATTTTGTAAAATGGGTGCCCCACTTAATGAGTGTTCTATCATTTCCATATAGATTTGAACTACATCATCTTTATGAAAAAAAGTAAATTATGATTTTGATATTTGTAATGTATTTGAGGGGGCACAGTGAAGAAACTGCCAACACGACCATTCCATTGTTAGGGAGAAGGTTTTTATTGTGAATGAGAGAGCATCCAAATTGTAACGGTCTGTCCTGTCCCTTTAAGAGACAAGCCCCGCTGGCCCACTCCCCCCCACCGTGAGGCAGAGACAGGCAGATCTTCCTTCTCTCTGAGGAAGATTCTGCCTTGCTCCCTTCTCCCCACTTCTCCCTTTCCCCCTCTCTGTTTCTCTCTCTCTGTCTCTCTCTCTGTGTCTCTGTGTCTCTGTGTCTCTCTTTCTGTCTCTCTGTCTCTGTCTCTCTCTCTTTGTTCTTCCCTTTCCCTTCCATAACCCACTAAATAAATACCCATTTTCTCTGCATAGAGGGCCTCATAGGTCTCTGTCTTTCACCCACCACATGGCTCCCTGCCTGGGACCAGCTGCCTTCGGGGACCTGTGGCATGGTCTCGGGACCCACTACCAGCTGCCCGCTGCAGCTACTCGGAGACCAGTACTGTATATCTTGATCTCTCACCCACCACGTGGCTACCTGCCTGGGACCCTGCGCCTTGTGGCCCACCGTGGTCTCAGGACCGCTGCCCGCTGCAGCCACTTGGGGACCTGCAGCATTTTGCTTTTACCATTACACAGATGGATCTAGAAGGGCCCAGAGCAGAGAGAAAAGAGAGCTGACTGGGCATGGCCAAGGCTATCTGTGAATAAAGGAAGAATACACAGGGCGGGGTGGGGGGGATGAAGGACAGATGGACTGGCGAACAGAGCCTTTAGAAAGAGAACCAATAGGTATCAGGAAGGAGGGAGCCTGAAGATATGAGAAGGGTCAGGGTGCTAGGGTAGGGACTTTGAAATGTCTAAGAAGCTCTGGTGAGTAGGGACAGAGGGAGCCTGGAGGCCTGCGTGGGTTTTGATATGCACCCATAGGTAGCCACCTGTTCCTTCAGCCCGAGGCGAGGGAAATGCCCTCCTTCTGGAAGATGGAAACTAGTTTCACAAGTTTCTGAGCAATACTGGCTTTTATCTTCCAGAAATCCTCCCATAATCCAGATTGAGTTCATTTCTAGGTATCTGGACTCCCTGTGAGACATAACATATAGTAGTAAAAACTATTGACAATTGTCATTATATATATATAACATATATTAAATGTGTGTGTGTGTGTGTGTGTGTGTGTGTGTGTATTTTCAAGACAGGTCTTCCCTGTGTAGCCCTGGCTGTCCCAGAACTCACTTTGTAGTCCAGGCTCTCCTTGAACTCACAGAGATCCACCTGCTTCTGTCTCCCAGGTGCTGGGATTAAAGGTGTGCACCACCACCTCCGGGCTTCATATGGCATATTTCAACTATCATAAAACACTTATTTCTGTAGATTCAGTTTTTAAGACAATAACACACATTTGCTCCCAATTTCACTCCCACCGTTTTCACTGTGACCGCAAAGACTGGCCGTGTGTGGGTCTGGAAAGAAGCAGCTTCTCTCCCCATCATGATAATTACTAGGGGTGACAAGTAAAATCTGAGGCACAATCGTAAAGAACTTGGCTTCTGGGATTTCGAAGCAAGTGGTACTAGGATCTGTGGGACTCTCCTCCCTCCCTGAGAGAGGTGTCCTTGAGCAAAACTGGACCTCTAGAGCAAGTCTCCCTGGGAAGCCCATGCCTTGCTCCAAATGCCTGCTGCTCTGGCCTTCTCCCCACCTCCTTGCCTCTTAGAATCTCCTCCCAGCTCGCCATTCACACTGAGGTGTTGATGACTGCTGACCAGCCGGCATAGCTGGCACAGCCATTCTCATTAGAGTGCCGGCTATGTGGAAATTAACTCGTTACTAATAATAACTGCTTGAGTCAGTCTGTGCTTACTGGCTGCTTCTCTTGAAATTTGTTCACCCAGCCTTCCTTTCCAAGCTTCTTTTATTTAAAAGGTGCATTTTCTTCCTTTCTTCTTCTCTTCCCTCCCTCCCTCCCCCTTCTTTCCTTTGTGTGTACTAAGTAGGTTGTGTGTGTGTGTGTGTGTGTGTGTGTGGCGTGCATGCCAGGACACACATGTGGAGGACAGAGGGACAACTTTCAGGAGTTGGTTCTCACCTTTTACCATGTGGGTCCCAGGGACCGAATTCAGGTGTGAGGTCACCTCACCTGCCTATTTCTTTTACAGGAGGAATCAAGTGTGTGCTGGTTATTGTCCGTAGGTCATAGGTCATGCCATTTTAAGTGGTAGCCTACATGGGTACTGAAGCACCATTAAAGCCAAGGCCATCTTGGATTGCCATGGACATGATATCTTCTGATTGCTTTCATTTTCTCCTTCCTTCCTCTTTCTCCTCCTCCTCATCTTCCTCCTCCTTCTTCCTCCAGATAGGGTCTTACTATGTAGCCCTGGCTAGCCTAGACCTTGCTATGTAGGCCAGATTGGCCTCCAATTCACAGAGCTTTGCCTGCCTCTGCCTCCTGAGTGCTGGGATTATAGGTGGGTACCACCATACTCAGCCTCATTTTCTTTTAAATGTTGCCTAAAGAAAAAAATTTAGTGAAAAATCTATATTGCAACTGACGTAAAGTGATACTGAAAACATTTTGATAAAACAACAAAAACTCTGATTAACTCATAATTTCTAGAGAATATTCAAGTGTTCTTTGCACAAAATATTTAAAGTAGTGGATATGTTAGTTTGCTTAATTATCCCACACTGTATTTGTAAATTTAAATTTATCTTGTACCCTGTAAATACATATAATGAAAACTTGGCAAATTAAAGTAAAATATAAAAATGAACAACTAATAATTATTTAATGAAAGATAGTGATAACAAAATGTATACTAATATTATTCACATTGAGCACTCAATAAATATTGAATGAATGAGTACATGGACATTTAAAACTTATAAATTCTGTATTTATGAAACTAATGAAATCAGGTTTGTGCTTTTCTGAATGGATCATTCTTATGTACTAATATAAAATTAATGAAATCGGGTGTAAGGTTTTCTGAATTGTTTATTCATTTTTATGTACTCTTTGCTGTATAACAGCCATTTGAAAAATATCTTTGAAATAAGAGTCCCACAATGGTGTCAATGGAAATTCCTGGAAAGAGGCTTTGTCTATAATGAATGATTGACTGATGGAAGGACAGGGAGGTGGGGGGTGGTTGGAAAGGCTAAGGACCTGATCCTGGGCTAGTTTTGGGCCTCTGAACAGCCATTCCTTCTCCACCTGTGTGGCCAGCTAGCATTCTACGACTAAGATAAAAAAACCTTTGGACTCTACCTTAGCAAACTCGCAGGCATCCACCAACCCCAAAGCTAAGAATGTCCTCAGATAGCATCTTAGGCCCCCATCTTTCTGTGATTGCCTCTCTGCTGTACTCACCAATGTATTGTAAACTTGCTTTGATTTATAACTTCCTTTGTTCTGTAAAACTATAGAACTTCATGATACCGCTCCTAGGATGGAACATGGAATTTGGGGTAAATCCTAAACATGTGTTCCCGGGCTGTAGTCACTCAACTGTGACTCCAGTATAAACTCTCTTATTCCCTTTAGGATAAGCTGTGCTTTTTAATAACACTGCTCTCAGACTTACAATAGCTATGCATGACCTTGAACTTCTGACTGTCCTGCCTCCTCCAAAGTACTGAGATTCCAAACATTTACCACCAGCCAATTTTATACAGGTACAAGAGGGTTAAGGAAAGGGTTCTGTGCATGCCAGGGAAACACTTTACTGAGCTACATCCCTAACCTCTGATTTTCTTCCTAAATAAAATTCAATATCCCTTAAAAATGTATCTGTATCATAAATTATTATTAAGAGCAGAGCAAAGACAATCTTTAAGTGACAGAACGGAGTGTAGGAAAGCCGTGGAAGGACCAACAATGTTTTCACCAGGCCTCTCCAAAGTTTGCATCAAATTGCAGGCTTCAGAAATTTTGTCAGGTGAAATTTTGTCAGGTGAAATTACCTTTCATAGTGCTGCCTTCTTTCCTTGGCCCTACCCCTGAAGTTATTGGTGAAGCAAGACAAAATGGGGTCCTCTGATAGGAGCCAATCATTCCTGTGATCCAAAGTGAGAAAAGCAAAGTTGGGATTTAAGACTGCAAATTGCAGCAGGGTGTGGTTGGGGCACCCCTTTAACTCCAGTGCTCTGGAGGCAGAGGTGGGTTTGAAGTTAGCCTGTTTTACACAGTGAGTTCCAGACCAGGGCTATATAGTTGAGACACTGTCTCAAAACACCNCTTCAAATTATTATTGTTATTGTCAATACCTACCTACATGCGCGCGCACACACACACACACACACACACACACACACACACCACTCTTCATGTTAAATAAAGTAGACTCAGTCGACAAGACAGCTGTGGAACTTCTGAAGCCTTGTGAGCAGCACCCCCTCCCTGCCCTTTGTCCAGTTGGATTGTCTAACTGCCCGGTTCCTCTGTTTTTTGGGCCTGCCTGTCACTGCAGGTTGCTGGAAGAACAGTTGAAACCACAGTAGGGAACCACAGATATCTTGCTTTTCCTGGTTGAACGGGACTATGTGTGGTAAGTCCTTCCCCATCCTGCCTGCTCAGGGAATCTCCCCCTTTACCCAAGAAGAAAATAATCAAGGTCTCCCTGGTAATAGAAGATGTCAAAGATTCACTTTAGGGTCCTCTCTAGGGGACTCTTGACTTAGGATTTCAGCTGTTACTCACCAAGGACAGCTTTTCTAGTAACAAGATTTTCGGTCCCCTTAAATGAATTTAAGGGGGCATATACCATGTAAAGCAGTCAGGACATCAGCCATGTGAGCCACAAAATAAAGCAGCGATTGCATGGTGCGGGTGTAGGGTTGCAGTGACTTCATGTTGGCTAAATATAGGGAACACTTGGTGTACTGTTTGTGCCAGGGAGAACCATGATGTAACTTTGCCCGTTCATGGCAGGGGAAGGACTAGGGGCAGATGGCGAGAATCGGATTGCTTAATAAATGGTCACTCATACTGGTCCCCAAGTCTACTCCAACCTAGAATTTGTGAGCATGTAGTTGTTGGGGGAGGAATAGCTAACACTAAGGATGTTTGAATATGAATATATATTTATATGAATGTGTGAATATAAATATTTATATGCATATAGTTATATGATCATATGAATATATACTAATATAATAGAAGTTAATTGGAATTACCCTACATTGAGGATTATACCTCTCCCAGAAGCCATAGGTTGTCAAATAAAAAGTTCCTTATCAAGTGTGAGAAGTGCGGGATACCACCCACCCCTTGTGTTGTGAGTTAGAGTTCTCTTGAAGACCCCCAAAACAAGGCAGGCTATTGCCATGGCTCTTGGTTGCCCACCAAAACATTAGGGTAACTTTAGAGCCCCACCCCTATGAGGAGCTATGGATAGCTGATGGCTTCTGGGGAAGAGAGGGTCAATTTTCTTTAAGCATGTGGCCCCTGGTAAGTCAACTATGCTCCAATGGATGGCCCCACATCCATGAGTACATGAGCAGCACAAATTGAACTAGATGTGGTTTTCATTCTCTCTCTCTCTCTCTCTCTCTCTCTCTCTCTCTCTCTCTCTCTCT
>LOJH01043392.1:962-12593 GCA_001685095.1 Ellobius talpinus
CTCCAGCTGGATTCTTGTCTGAATCCCACCTCCAGGTCTACCGGGATCTGCACTCTAATCCAACAGCGGGTTTCCTATTGCGACCCTTCCGAAAGAACTATTTTCCTTTGACTAGAGACGCAGCTCAACTGGTAGCATGCTTGCCTCTCATGAGCGAAACCTGGCTTCTATGCTCAGTACTATATAAACCGGATGTGGTACTGTGAGCTCGTACCAAGTAAATCTGAGTTTGGGACCAGCCTGGGGTATGTGAGACTCTGTCTCAGAAAACAAGATAACAATCTAAACAAAAGCAAAAACAGAAATTCGCGCACACATAACTCACAAAAACCTTTTTTATTCCAGCACTCTAGAAACTGAGGCTGGGGGGATTATGGGTTCAAGGTCAAACTGGGATACACAGTGAAAGTTTTTCTTTTTCTTTTTTCTTTTTCTTTTCCTTTCTTTCTTTCTTTTTCTTTCTTTCTTTTCTTTCTTTTTTAAAGAATCAGTTCAAAGTAGAGCAACCAGAGGCTGGGCTGGTGTTGCCCACATCCCCTCATAGAAGTGGGGGCAGGACCCCTCTGCTGACATGGGGTCTCCGTCCAAGTGGTAGTCCAGAGGAACTGAACTTGCTAGGTTAATGTGACCTGACTTTGTAGTCTCCTAGGGAGAGCTCAGCCATTCTTGGACTGACTTGGATGTTCTTGGTCGCCAGGCCATCAGCAAAGAGTAGTAAAGAGTAGAACGGTCATGGCATTCAGGGGCTGCGGGCCTTTGGGCTCAGCAATTTCAGTTACCAGACAGGAGCAGCCCAGCATGGCCCTTTGCTGGGTTCCAACTGCATGTTCGCCATCACTCCGGGTAATTCGTACCCTGGCTGGGAGGCGCTCCAGCAGGTAGGGCCTTTCCTGCTGGTTCCCACTGCACGCTGGGCCCCTCCCTGAAGGAGCAGAGACAGCTCCAAACCATTGTCTTGCTTGCGTTGTTTCTTTCCCAGAAGAGGACGCTCTGGGTTTATCCTTACATAACTCAAAGACCCATTAAAACATTTTTCCCCTAAAAATAAAAGGGCTGTTCCCAGAAGAGCACAACGCTGCCACCTCCACAGGAGACAGAACAAGCAGACTAAAAATCTCAAACTCTTGCGTCTTACAATTGCAGTTTGTCCCTGGTGTTTGCATCAGCTGTTTCAGAAATAACAGAGGCCACTTTCTGTATACCCCATTATAAAACTATCGGGAAATCAGAGACTGAAAAGGAGGCCATGGCCAAGCCGCAAAGATTTATGGGAACGTTTCCGTAGGCGGCACCAGGTTAACAAAATTCAGTTTTCCCCAGCGCGAGGATCTTCCCTCTTGGGATGTGGGGACTGAGGGCCAAGTGTCAGCAGCTAACTGCAGGCTGGGGGCCAGGCCAGGCGTAGGCACCAGAGCTGGCGAGTTGTCAGGCCTCCTCCAGCCTCAGAACTCTGCAGCCGTCAGGGAGGCCGGGACGTGCTTCAGGTGTGGGTTTCCACCTGCCGCTCCCTGCATTGCATCAGCGCTGGTGGAACTCATCCTCCCACCCGGCTGCATTCACAGGTCGTCCCCCNACGCAGAACCTCAGCTCTCGATAACATCCTTTTGTTCTCGAGTGATCCACACCCTTCGGGGAAGGGAATGAGGAAACCGATGGGGAAAGTGCTGTGCAGGGCGCCTCAGAGGTGCTCACTCAGGAAGACATGCTCAGAAGCCAGGAAGAAGTCAGAAGCTGAGCAGCTCTGCAAGTCCTTTCTTGGGGAGCTTCTTCCCTGAAAGTTTTCAGGCACTGGGCAGAAGGGAGCTGCTTTGGGGAGTTCTTAAGGATTGTTTTCCAAGGAACTCTCCAACGAAGTGTTGGGTGTCTTCCAATGACTTCCCGCCAGACTCACAATCAGGCTCAGCACCTTAGTGTGGCGTTCAGGATTCTGTGAACCTTTCCCGAGACTTTGCCAACTCTCTTCCCACACTCAAGGAGCTCTGGTCACTTAGAACCACCTACTCTTACCCTGGAGGGCTCGAATTTTCATGCATCTGGAACTGTTTTGCATATATTATTTGCTCTGTTTGGAATGGCTTTGGCATTTCACTTTTTAAACTTTTAATGTTTAATCTTATCTGTGTGAGAGTTTTGACAGTTTTATCTGTGCACCATGTGTGTGTGCCTGATGCCAACAGAGGCCAGAGGGCTTCTGGTCCTTGGGAACTAGAGTTAGAGATATGAGTTTTCATGTGGGCCTGGGACTCGAACAGGCCAAAGCTCTAACCTAACTGATGAACTCAGCTCCCCCCCCTTTTTAAAGAACTCTTATCTATCCCCCACAACTCTACTTAGAAACTCAGGTGTCTCTTCGCAGCCTGGCCTGACTAGCAAAGTCGGCTGGGCACTGGGTTCCTTTCCTGGCTCATCACCTCTTAGAGTAATTATTAGGATTTGCATGTATGTCACCTTCCTAGCTGCTCCTCTATGGCAGAGACTCAGTCAGTCACCTCTGCAAACCCTGCATGCAGAGAGTGCCAAGCCCTGATGATTCCTCAAGTAATAGTGTGGAAGGCTAAACATGATTTCTTCTGGGTTTGTGCTATTTTTGAATAACACTAAGAGGCTGCGTCTGTCAGCATGGAGAGTCCCTGGCTCATGGTGCCATCTCTCTAATGAAGTGACATATATGTGAGTCTGTGTACTCACTCAGTACTAGGATGACATTTGACCTTTCTTAGGTATTTTTATTTATGACTTAAATATTAACTCTATGGGTTTGTGTGTGTGTGTGCACGCACACTTTGCCAATGTAAAATGAGGCCAAAATGCTAAGTATCATGTTCAAAGTCTCCAGTATTGGGACTTGACCCCAAGTCTCCTGGCTCCAGAATCAATGTGCTCTGTTGTTGTCACCAGAGATGCTCGGTCTTCAGTCTCTGAAGCACATTAGCACCCTGGGGACTTGGTAGCAATAAAAATAAAAAGGGCTTTGAGACAAGTTCTTATATAAACCAGGCTGGTCTCAAACTCAGTAGGTAGCTGAGGATGACCTTGAACTTCCGATCCTCCTGTCTCCACTTCCCCAGTCCTGGGATCATATCATGTCAGGATTACGTGATACTTTGGGTTGACACCAGGATGCTTTTAAAAAGATGAGTCTGAAGCTGGACAATGGTGGCATATGCCTTTATTTCCAGGATGTGGGAGGCAGAAGCAGGAGGACCTCTGTGAGTCTGATGTCAGTCTGGTCTTCAGAAAGAGTTCTAGGACAGGCAGGGCTACACAGAGAAACCCTTCTCGAATCACTTCCCCATACTCCCCACTCCCCCACCCCCACCCCCAAAAGAAAGCTGAGTCTGTGTGTAATTCCAGCTCTCAGGAGGAAGGATTGCCATGAGGTGGAGGCCAGCCTGGGCTACATAGCCAGACCCTGTCTCAGAGAACTAAAAGGAAAAAAAATAAGTAAAAATTGAGAGGCTACCTCAGATCTACCATATGGGAAACTCCTGGTGTCGTGCCCAGCCAAACCGGCAGGCGATTGTGTGCAGGTTCACAATTGAGAACCAAGGTTTATACCACAGCTGCCCTAATGGCTCGCTGAGAGCCAGGGGAGGGCGCTCCAGGGCAAACTTTCAACCCTAGAACAGTCTGGCAATGGGAATGGGAACCCGTGAAGCCAACTGGAAGGCCAGAAGCTTCCCGGCCTGGATGCAGAGCTGCTCAGGCCTGGGGGGCAAGATCAGCTTCAGGATTTGACATGCCTCATTTGTCAGTTACCCAATCTGGTCCTCAAGTTTTCTCATTTGTGCAGTGAGGATTCTTCCTGAATGTTCTCAGCTCTGATTTTCCTCTTAGATTTTGTTATCCAGCTCTCCCCAAGAAGCGTGTGCTGCTGTCTGTGCCAAAGAAGAGACTTAAAACAGAAAGCCTTAAGTGTTTGTTTACTTCTTTGTGCACTTTGAGAAACAATCTCACGCTGTAGCCCAGGCTGGCTTCAGACTCTCAGTGTCTCTCTTACCTCAGTCCCTGTGAGTGTGGCAATTCCTGGTAGGAACCACCATGTCCAGCATGTGAGGGCTCGTTTACAATTGTCTTTAAAATTTAATTTTATTTCTGGGTGTGTGTGCTTGCCGGCTTGTCTGTATGTGTGCCACATGTGTGCAGGTGCCCTTGGAGGCCAGAAGAGGGCGTTAGAGCCCCCTTGACCTGGAGTTACAGGCAACGGTGAATGGCCTGATGTGGATGCTGGGAAATGAACCCCAAATCCTCTGCAAGGGCAGCAAGTGCTCTCAACTGTTGAGCCATCTCTGTCTGCAGCCCCAGGACTACTCCTTTGTGTTTGTTTGATTGTTTTAAGGTTTTGTTTTTGCTTGAGACGGGGTCTCACTACATAGCCTTGGCCAGCCTTGAATTCCTTATGTAGATCAGACTGGCCTCAAACTCACAGAAGTCCACCTGCCTCTGCCTCCCAAGTGCTGGGATTAAGGGTGTGCGCCACCACACCCTGCTTATGACTACCCATTTTTAATGGATCTTTTCCATTCTTGGAAACAGCTGAAAATGTCAAATACTGGGGCCACCCATCTTTTTCCTTCTTCGTTAGGGGTAGAATGTGAAATAAGTAACTGTATGCATTTGAGTCAGAAAGGGGGTTAAGAGAATTTGAATCATCAGTCAAAGAACCTACTTGAGGGCTGGAGAGATGGCTCAGTGGTTAAGAGCATTGCCTTCTCTTCCAGAGGTCCTGAGTTCAATTCCTAGCAACTACATGGTGGCTCACAACCATCTGTAATGAAATCGGATGCCCTCTTCTGGTATGCAGGCAAACATGCAGATAGAACACTATACATAATAAATAAATAAATAAATAAATCTTAGGAAGGAAGGAAGGAAGGACAGACGGACCTGCTTGAGCACTCAAGTCTGGAGAGGCTTTGCGCTCTCAGAAGGGGCTCAAAGAGCACGTGACCCTCAACAAAACTACACATGCCGAACATCCCCAGTCTGCCTAATCCCTATCACACTTGAGCTTTCAGTACAAGGTTTCCGGAGCCTAGGAAAAGTCAAACATGTAGTACTTGAAGTGGCATCTGTAACCCTTAATTTCAAAATGAAAGGAAGTGGTTCTTGCTATCCTGGAACTCACTCTGTAGCCCAGGATCTCTTGAACTCAGAGATCTGCCTGCCTCTGCCTCCCAAGTGCTGGGACAAATGGCATGTGCCACCACTGTCTAGCAAGAAGGACCCAGGAAGACGAGGAGCCCAGGACCCACAAGCTCACTGGGGCTCACAGAGGACCAGTTAAGAATCTGTACCTTGGATCTCACTCAGGATCCCTTCAGCTCCCCGGACCTGACGATCTACATAGAATTCAGAAATGGGCTAGTGAGACGGCTCAAGGGGTAAAGATGCTTGTAGCACAAGCCTGGTGACCCGAGTTTGATTTCTGGAACCCATATAACATAGAGAGAACTGGCTCTGAAAAGTTGTCCTCAATACCCATATATACCCTGTGACAAGCAGGAGCGTGCCCACACACATAATTTAAAAAAAAATCAGACAGGAAGCACAAGTCTCGATCCACATTTACACAGAGAAGATGAAGACACTCAAAGGTACCATTGTGGAAGAAAAAACTCTTAAGGGATGATAGCCAGAGAGACCAACCTACATTTCAGGTGGGCTTTATACTATTCCTTAAAGTTTCTGGAACAGACAGCTTCCTGAAGGGCATTTCCTTATCTAGGTGACTGACAGACCTATTTGGATTAACTCTGAAGGGACGATTAGTATTTCTTTCCTCTTTACCAGAAAACTTCAAGCTAGATAGTAATCGCATGATCTTTCGGAAGATTCAGAATGTCATGTCTCCACCTGGGCCTGTTCCTTTAACCTATTATCAAACTCCTGCAGTTCTGGTTCCTGACTTTACAAGCTGCTGATTATGGGGGAAGGGTGGATTCTCGATGACCTTCAAGCTGAAGCCTGGCTCACAGAAACATATATTAATAAAGAATGTGAGCTGGGTAGTATGGCAGGCAACACCTGTACCCCAGCACTTAGGAGGCTGAGGCAGGAAGATTACTGTGTGATCAAGGCTAGCCTGGACTACATACAGATCAAGACCCTATTTCAGCAAATGTCATCATCATAATTATCATAACAAACAATAATAATAATTTAAAAATAATGAGAGAATCTGTGTGTAATGATAGAAGATAAAACCTTTGAGTCTCATATACTGCCAGTAGTTTTTTTTCTTTTTTTAAAAGATTTGTTATGTAAAGTGTTCTGCCTGCATGTATTACTACAGGCCAGAAGAGGGCACCAGATCTCACTACAGATGGTTGTGAGCCATCATATAGTTGCTGGGAATTGAACTCAGGACCTCTGGAAGAGCAGCCAGTGCTCTTAACCTCTGAGCCTTCTCTCCAGCCCTAGTTCTTTTTCTTTTAATTAAGAAAAATCCGCCTGGCAGCGGAGACACATGTCTTTAATCCCAGCACTCAGGAGGCAGAGGCAGGCAGACCTCTGAGTTTGAGGCCAGCCTGATCTACAAAGTGAGTTCCAGGACAGCCAGGGTCACATGAATCTGGAGAGATGGCTCAGTGGTTAAGAGCGTTAAGCGTGCTGGCTGCACGTCCAGAAGACCTGGGGTTGATTTTCAGCACCCACATGGCAACTCACACTTGTCTATAACTCCAGCTCCAGGAGATCTGGCACCCTCTTCTGGCCTCTATGGCTACCAGGCACACACATGTGGGTAAAACACTCATACACATAAAAATAATTTAAAGAAAAAGTCTTTTAAAGATTTACCTATTTTTTTAACTTACATATATGTGCATGCTTGTGTTACAAGTATGTGCTTGCCTGTGTGAGTTTAGGTCCCAAACTCAAGACTTGCAAGAGCACTTAGCACTGTTAACTACTGAGCCATCTCTCCAGTCCATAAAGGTCTTTAAAAATGTTTTTTTAAACATTTGTTTGTTTGTTTGTTTATTGTGTGTGTACGTGTACGCGTGCACGCGCGCACACTTCCTAACACTCAGATGTCTCAGGTCTGCATGTGGAGGTCAGAGGTCAACTAGAAGGGGTCTGTTTTCTTCCACCAAGTAAGCACCAGGAGCGGATCAGTGTCAGGAAGGCGGGGAGGACTCTGGGAGTTGAGTACTTTTCCTTTGTGGATTTGAATTTAAGGAGTGCCTGTTGGGTGGAACCTGGCTGGAAGGAGAGAGAGACAGCCTTCCCCAGATTTCCAGCTGCCCTGAGTAGTCACCTCACAGGCTGTTACTTAACCCTGCTCACCACTTCCTGGGGTGAGGAAGGGAAGGGTAGCTGTGCAGTAGCTGACGCAACAGGTTGACCAGAGCTGGTGTTGTTCTCCAAGGACAAAGATAAGGTCAGCAGGGCTGGGCGACTCTGGGCTGTAGCTGCAAAGCATTGCAAGGTTCCAGCTTCCCCCTCTTTCCTTAACAATCTGTCTTTATTACTGCAAGGGGGCTCACCCTCTGAGATCCTCCAAGTTGCTAGATGATACTTCATCAGGATTCACCTGCATTCTTCCATTGTCTACGTCGATCCGTCGACCTGCCACAGCCTCCGAGAGCCGCCATGTCTGCTGGGACTCCCACAGCAGGGTGTTCAGAATGGGACTGGCCGATAGGAGCTCTTCCAGTAGGAAATGGATCCAGCCCAAGGGGTCAGAGTGTGTCAGATCCAGAAATTTCCTCTGTAGAGCCAAAGGACTCAACACACACACACACACACCAGGGACACCGTTTCCATATAAGGTCCCATCTTGCTGGTAGAGCTCTGTGTTACTTTCTCTTCTCCCAAGAACCTAGATAGCCAGAGTGCAGTAACTCTTTCAAACGTTTATATTAAAAAAAAAATGCTGGCCTGGCTGGATGGCTCAGTTGGAAAAGGCACTTGCCATGAGGGCCTGGTGACCTAAATTCAATCCTGGAACCCACCCAGGTAAAGGTAGGAGGAGAGAACCTACACTCCATAAAGTTGTCTTCTCACTTCCATGGATAATAAAAGAAATTCCAAGATCAGATGTGGTGTGCACAGTAAGTCTCGGTGATGAGTAATTCCCAGAACCCACCTGTATCTTCCCCAGGCCCAGTGATAGGGTTAGAAATGTCTGCCACCATGCCTGGATTTTTTTTAATGACTAATGGACATTCAGACTCAGCTCCTTGAGCAGCAAACACTTTACCCCCATGGATCATCTCACCAGCCCCAAGAACATGTATCTTCAATGTGACATATAGCATTCTGTTCTGTTCTGACTGAAAATTCACTTGCAAATCTTTTCCTCAAATCAGTTCATTCTGAGATGATAAATTTGGTTAATAATTGATTGACTCATTTTCTCCTTGGTATTGGGTAACTAAATTTAGAAAGAAGCCTTGAGCAAGGTAGCTTGTCATTTAAGAGCACGTTCTATGATTATCCATTTGTTCACATACAGTAGTGTGTAATCAGATTTAATCATCTGGACAGCCTGAAATAGAACAGTTACGGCGTTAGTGCAGCGGAGCAGGAGTTGGGGGCCTTTGTCTTGCCTCAGCCATCAACCTGATTTATAGATGTTTTATCTCATTAACCTTTAAGTCTAGAGCTAATTAGTGACTCTAGGGCCTGGAGACTACACTGAAGCAACCACATAGTTCACTATACACCAGTCTAAATTGTTCCGGTTACCCCACTTCATAGTGGCATCTTTGGAAAGGCTTTGCCTCCAGCTGGAGAAGACCCCACTTCTCCCACTTAGCAAAGGCCTTGTCTGCTCTGTTTCAGATGGCTAGCTGGAGGAGGGCCCTGGTTTTCCCTCCTAGCTGTGTACCAGTTTGCATTTAAGCCATTTGAATCTCTCAAAGGTGCTTCCTCCAAAGAGATGGTATCTTAGGGTTACTGTTGCTGAGATGAAACACCACAACCAAAGCAACTTGAGGAGCAAAGGGTTTGTTTGGCTTACACTTTCACATCACTGTTCATCATCAAAGGAAGTCAGGACAGGAACTCAAACAGAGCAGGAACCTGGAGGCAGGAGCTGATGCAGAGGCCATGAGGGGAGCTGCTTGCTGGCTTACTCCTCATGGCTTGATCAACCTTCTTTCTTTCTTTCTTTCTTCTTTTTTCTTTCTTTCTTCTTTCTTTGTTCTTTCTTTGTTCTTTCTTTCCTTCCTTCCTTCCTTCCTTCCTTCCTTTCCTTTCTCTGCTTTCTTTTGGGGAGCAGCTGCTGAGTGGGACTTCTGGTCAGAAAAAGATGGCTACCTCTCCAAAACACTTCATCACTTTGAAGGCATTTGGAGTTAGAATGTGTTATTATTGCATCTGCACAATATGTGTGTGGCTCATGTGCCACAGCGCCCGTGTAGAGGTGAGAGGACAGTACTGGCACGCTATTTTCCTCCTACCTCTATGTGGACTCCAGAGATTGAATTTAGACCCCCCCCAGGACTGAGTGGTTAGTGTTTGTTCCATTGAACCACCTTCCTGCCCTTGTTTTATCATTGTTGCTGTTATTGTTAGAGATGGGGTCTCACGGAGCCAAGGCTGGTCTTGAACTTGCTGATCAGCCAAGGATTGTCTTGAGTGCCTAGGCTTCTGGGCTCCACTTCCCACACCGGCATATGTCACCAAGGATCCCTAGCTTATTACTGGACATGAAGGAAACCTTCATATGGGAGGAAAAGAGGGTTTATTCATGTTACATTTCAAATAATTTTTCAAGACAGGAAAGTAATTTGGATAGAAAAACTTAAGTCAATGAATGACCCCTGGTGTGGTTTTCTTGACCCTCCCGGATATTGGAACAGGGCAGGATGGCTGTGCAGTCTCCTCATGGGCAGGGTTTCCCCTTCCTGGATGTTCCCAGAGTTCTTAGGGTCAGAGCCTGGGCCCTGGCAACCATAGCAAGCTAGGCTCAGTCACCTTTCCCCCACAAGGAATCAGGCAAGTTATAGAGAGAAGAAGAAAAAAGGATTTATTCAGTGAGGCCACATTAGAAAGAGCAACAAAGAGGTCCAGCGTGCTCTCCATGAGTCTCTTTGGGGTCTGACATGAAGTTAAGGTTTAAGTATTCTGTTTAATAGGCCTATAGGTGAAGCAGTCCTTGTCAAGACATGGCTCCTCTCACCACCATTGTCTCAGCCCCAGTCTCTCCAGCAACGTGGCCCGACAAGTTGTGAGATCTCTGTCCTGGAGAGAAATCCCCCTTTGGCTGGCACAAGGTTTCAACCTTTTCCTTCTTTCAGACTGAGGCTCCCCAGGAAATTCCCATTTCTTGGGGTCCATTGTTTCAATAGTTTAGTGGCCACAGGGAGGGGTGCAGATGGCTCTTTACTGTGCCTTCACCCCCGTCAGGGTGATTTCAAGGTTTCTTTTGTGCTAATTCCACATGAAGAACTAACTCCAGGGCTGGCAAGAGGAGACACCAAACTGTAATCCCCTTTCTTGATTTAGTTTGAAGATGGGTTGAACTGTCACATGCAAGAGGATTTTTGTGTGGGTTCTCCAAGTGCCAAAGTGCTGTTCTAATGTCTTTTGACTCACATCCAGCCAAGTGACTCAGTTCTGGCCTCACAGACCCTCCACAGGCTCTCCCTCCCTCAGGGGTGCAGGTGTGTCCCCATGTGGGGTGGAGGCCAGGAAACGAACCACAATCTCCTGGCTAGGAGAACAGGCTCCTGCCTCGCAGGCAAAACAGGGCAAAAAAGTAGGCAGGCAGAATCCCAAACCACAGGAGCTCAAGTTAGGTCATTCTTGTGAACATGACAACTGGTTGTCTCTCTAAGTCAACAAAATGAAACACAGATGCATTTGAAAGTGGCTTTAAGAGGCTCAGAATTTGCAGGAGTATGTCAGCCTGCCCCCGAATGCTCTTCCAAAACAAGAAGTTAATTGGCCCTTCTTTCTCAATAAGCCTCCCCCCCCGGGGGGGCAGTGTCCATCACAGGGGTCTATAGCAGAGAAGTTGAACACCAGGCAATTAAGTCATGTGTTCAGTGTGGGACTCACTCTCTATTTCTGTGAAGATGGACAGGAGCCATCTTCAAATTCTGTGGAGAAGCTACAGGGACATTGTCAGGGTAGTGTCTCTGCTTTCTGAACCACTTATAAATAAAGTCAGGGGTTAGGTCAGCGAGGAATAAGTAATGGAAACTTATTATTCCCTTTCAGATGGTCAATTTGTGTGTGTGCCAGCATGTTGTATGTGAATGTGTGCGTTTGTGCATACGGGCAGAGGTAGATGTCAATGGTCTCCTTTAATTGCCCTCTATCTATTCTTATTACATTTATTTATTGATTTATTGTGTGCATCTGAGAGAGTATATGCATGGATGCACACATGCCACACTGTCTGTGTGTGTGTTTGTCCTAGGGATAGAATCAGGTCATCAGATTTGGAGAAAAGCACTTTTACTTGAACCACCTTGACAGTCCCTGAATACTTCATCTTATCTTAAACCTGGAACTCAGCTCAGTGCAGAGGTAGACAAGTTCTTGGGAATGTTACCTCTGTCCACTATGGAAACGAACGAGTAAAAAGACTTTCAAAAGCATCCTCTCTGGGCAGTGGTAATGCACACCTTTAATCCCAGCACTTGGGAGACAGAGGCAGGTGGATCTCTGTGA
>LOJH01043395.1:0-14002 GCA_001685095.1 Ellobius talpinus
GTTTAAAAACTGCTTATGAGTGAGTACATGTGATACTTGTCTTTCTGTGTCTGGTTACTTTACTCAAAATGATGTTTTCTAGCTCCATCCGTTTTCCTGCAAAATTCAAGATTTTTTTCCCTACTGTGTAGTAGTCCATTGTGTAAATGTACCACATTTTCCTCATCCATTCTTTGGTCGAGGGTCATTTAGGTTGTCACTGTGTAGCTTTAAAGCCTGTCCTGGAACTCACTCTGTAGACCAAGCTGGGCTCGAACTCACAGAGATCCGTCTGCCTCTGCCTCCTGAGAGCTGTTATTAAAGGTGTGTGCCACCACTGCCTGGCTAACAATCACTATTCTAACATGCATATAGTGCTATATCTCAGAGGGGTCCAGAGTTTAAGGAGAAAACTTCTTTTCTACTCAGCAACATATTGGCTTTCAACAAAAACCCCCAAAATCATAAGTGTCCTGTGAGAACTCGTGAATGGTGTGCTTCTCTTGTGTTCTCACCTGTCATCCAGGGATAATTAAGAGCATCTCTGTGTTACTTCCTGGGAATGAGATTTGAAAGCACGTGCTTGTTTGTCTTGGATGTTTGCCTTATGCATGTTTTCATGTGCTATTTTTAATCTGTGCCTTTTGTTAAGGCAGTAAAACTTCATTGTATTTTCAGTGTTTTTCTTTGAATCTTGTGAGTCTTTCTAATAATCACTGCTCCTTAACAAGATAGTCAAAATGATCTTATTCTGCTGCTTTTTATGATTCCAAAGTGAGTAGTGTCTCATCTAGTACAATGGCTGTGCTTGTATTCTCTTTAGTTTGTGTGTTGTCTGCCTTTGTATACACTCTATAGGTATTTGTTTAGGGCCAGATTTGTTACAAAGGGAAACAGTAACTAAAGATCACTGATTATTAATGCAATCTGCAGTAGGGCTGTTCATTATTTCTCACAGTTGCGGGTATTAGAGGTTTTAAATTCCTCTGGAATTTTGTTTCCAGAGACTTCTCTACATTTCTCTATTTTTCTTCAGAAGGACGCTTGCTTTGTACTTTTCAATCATAAACTCTCATGTTAGAGTTCCTTTGCCTGGCTGTGAGCGCTGAGAGAGGATGTCATTCATTAGGTTTTGATTAAGTCTCTGTTTCGCTTATTTGTTTGTATTTTTAGGAACTCAAGCTGTAGCTTTTACAAATATATTTGACCCTCCCGCAATTTTATAGCCTTTTATTTTCCTGGTAAATCTTACCAATGCTCCCATCCCTGTCTGCAGCAGTCTTACTTTATATAATTAAGGTTTTTGTCATTTGCTAACTGGATATTTTGCTTTTAGGGACACCAAGACAGGCAATTGCTGTGCGTAGGACTTTATTTTTCCCTACAGAGATAGTTTCAGAATTGTATGCTGGCAGTGTTTTCTCTTCAGGGATAGACTTTTTCTGGAAAGGGCTTTGTGGGTATTTCACAGTGGCTTCTCTTTCCCTGGCTTTGTGAGTGTTTGATGGCAGCTTCTCTTTCCCTGGCTCTGGGGATGTTTGATGGTGGCTTCTCTTTCCCTGACTTTGTGTTTGACTGTAGCTTCTCTTTCCCTCACTCTATAGAGATAGATGAGCTCTTACATTCTTATGATTGAGAGTTCTAAGACTGTTGGTCTACACTCATGTTAATCTGTTAATTGTATCAATTCATAGTCTGTTTACATCAATTTGTCAAATGCTGATACAATTTTCAAATGTATGGATCTGTATGCATGTAAGCAAATCACAGCTGTTACATCTCCCTGGATCATGCTTTTCTCCAGCATTATGAGAAGTTAACCAATAAAGTCTCACCAACATGACTGTTCAAACATAAGTTAAACAAGGAAGACACCAAGAGACATACCAATGTGAACGGGGAAAAGTTCATGAGTCCTCAACTCTACACTGAGAATCTATTTATAAAAATATGCTTCTTTTTGTCTTTAATAATGGTTTTCTCTTTGCTTATGTCTTAAAACTTTTATTGACTTGTGAAAAATATTTTACAATCACTAATACCCCTTGGTAATTAATTGGTCTCTTAAATACTCTTGTTTCAATTTTTTAAAGAGTAGACCTGTTGTTTAACCCTTAGGTTAAAAAAATTGAGAAGATTGAATAGAAGTCCCTTCTGCTCTCTTTCCGTGATGGCTGTGGACTCACCCTCTGAACCCCAGCAAGCTCTTTCTTCTGTAAGTTGCATTGGTCATGGTGTCTCTTCCCATTAATGGGAAAATAACCAAGACAGAAGTAAATAGAGGAGTGGATAATAAAACATTAACAAAATAAATTAAAGAGGACAGGCAAAAATGGCAAGAATTCCCATGTTCATAGATTTGAAAAATTAATATGATTAAAATGTCAATATCCCAAAGTAATTGACAGGGTGAATGCAATCCTCATCAAACTACTAGTAAAATTCTGTTAGAAATAGAGAAGGAATCTTATAACTAATTTAGGACTGCAAACCCCACAAAATATCAAATATCACACCAATTCAGAATGAAAAATAAATGAGTAAACAAACAAACAAAACAAAACAAAATCCTACCTAAGTTGGTATCAAACGTGCTATAAAATCAGAAGGAGCAATGAAATTGGCATTAAAAATTGGCATGAAGGCTTAAAGACCAATGGAAGATCAAGTCACTCAGAATAAAACTAGATGACTGTCTCCCACTATACAAAGTAATAAAATAACAGATCAGGACTTGAAGCTGTTACACTATAGGAGAAAAATGGAGCAAGAATCTTTGCTTTAAGACCTTGACATAACCAATGATTTTTTTTTCATTTTTGGAAAATATTATAAAACAATAGACAATAAATAAGTGAATGAGACTTTTTAGATTAAGAGGCTTTTCAAAGCACATAGCAAAGGAAATATCAAAGAGACAATGTACAGAATGGAGAAAACACAAATTATGTATTTGAAAAAGGATTAATATCCAAAGTACACAAAGAATTTAGTAATACATCTATAACTCACCTAAGTGTAAGGAAATACATGTTTTTAATAAATCTTTCCCTAAAGAAGATATAAAAATGGTCAATGGACATATGGAAATATTCTAAATATTGTTAACAATTAAGAAAATAAAAACCATTACTACAAAGAGATATCATCTTACCTGAGTTAAAAATGGCTTTTATCAAAGAGACAGCACAATAACACATGCCAGTGAGCATATGGAGACCTCAGAAACTCTTCAAGATTGTTGATGGGAATATAAATCCATTCAGCCATATGGGAACTGTATGGAGCTCCCTCAGAATCCAAAAGTAGGACTGTGAATTCTATCTAACAATGTCTATACTGAATATATTCACTGAAATGATGCCATCATATCAGAGTCAGTATTTTTGCAGTGCTGTTCATAGGGTAAGATGTTGAATCCAGCAAGGTGTTCCTTTGTTAGTAGGTGGACTAGAAAAATGTGGTATATGTATTAAACAGGAAATCATTCAAGCACAAGAAAGAATGTTTCTTTCACTGTGAAAAAAATGAATGGAACTGGAAGAGAGAATGCTAAGTAAAACCAATGAGACACAGGAAGACAAATCTTGTCTTCTTTTCATTATCTTATACGTCTGTGGAAATTAATCTAACCACTCCTAAAAGCAACTCAGTACAGTGATGATAAGAACCTACGGTGGATATGGAGAAGCAGAATGAAAAAAGGATCAGATACTGGGTACCAAAACACAACTCCATGCCAAGAATTTATTCTGCTGTTCTATAACACAGCAGGGTTAAGTATAGCTACAACAACTTCTGCTATGTATCAAAATATCTTTTAAAAGTATGGAATTTTCCACTGCAAAAAACTGATAAATATTTGAGAATATGGAAGCACTAACTATCTTATCATTGAACATTGTATTATGCTTTATGCACTGTACCACTTGAAATTGTTACAAATCACTTGAAAAACCTAAGTCAAAAGATGGGAGAAGTTGGGAAAGGGAAAATGGTAAAAATATATTGTGTGAACAAAATCTATCTTCAATTTAAAATATCACTGAATGCACACACAAAATAAACTAACCTTAGAATTTGAAGTATATAACTATCAATATTTCTTTCCTCACCAAGTAGCTGTGAAGATTAACTTGTGTAAATACTTAACCATATATTAGCACACTTTAAATGTTGACATGGAGGCAACTTGTGAGTCATTTAAAGACTCAACAATCTATAGAAAAAACTAAGCTGAAGAATCAACAACAAAGGAAACAAACACAGCCCTTAATAACCTTTTTAAGGATTGCATTATCATAGGCATGAATTCTCATGATCCTACTGTAAATCAAGTGGGTAACTACAATTAATGTTACTTAGAAACATTTTGGAGTGCTTTGTGAGATGTTTTCAATCCCATCTTAGAGATTATCACATCCTTCTTGTATACTATAAATCCTGAAAATACCTTGCTTTGTTTCTCTCCGGGTGAGGGCAGACTTTGAAATGGCAACATAATAGGCTGCTCCTCTGTGACTGGGGATAAGTTGTTATTAATTGTACCCCTTGCTATCTTTTTTCTTAATCAGAAGTGTGGCTTTAGTCTCTTAATGTCACAATTGGGAAAATAAATTCAAATAGGTGTTTTTTTTAAGTGATGGTTTGCATTACCATTCATCTCTCCCATGAATTTTTTTCTATGTTTAAACAAGTGTGTCTTCCCTCATGAGTGCCCCCCAAAAATACAGCCAAGCATAAGTAAGTGAAAGATAATTATAACGAGGAAGTATTTTACTATAGAAGCATGTGAGTTCAATGTCAGCACTATCCAAGACCAACTATGTTAACTCTTCCTGTCCCTGTTTGTGAGCTTCTCCAGGAAGCTCCAGGTACATGGCTAGCCTGCTAACATGTGCGGTGAGCTTTTTTTTGTCACCAAACAGCATCAGTTTCTGTGCTTTTATGGTCTTGTACCATTACTCTCTCTTCCAGCCACACTGGACACTGTCTTTTTATTAGGTCATGATTCCACATACCAATACCAGTGACTGATGACCAATGCCCATGCGTAAGCATGATCCTGATGCCTGATTTAGTCTCCCATAATTTCTCACATTTGTCTTTATTTGTTTTTAATAAGACAGTACACAGCGTGTTAGTATAGTTTTGGATAATGTGTAGCAATTTAAACGATATAAAACTTGTCAGAAGTAATTTATAGACTAAGAGATGACTACCAATATACTATAGAGTGTCAATAATATACCTGAGCACTGTCCTGTTTGCCTTACATTTAGCAATGTCTTAAAAAGATAGTCAGAATAATTTTAATTCTCATATAAATGGAACTCCAGCCACTGAACTAATGCTCTCGATCAAGTGAAAAACAGTGTTATGAGAATACATTGCACTCGTTCTAATCCATTAAGCATTTCAGTGCTTATTGAGTAGCTATTATTTATTTAAAAATTAAAGGACACCATGATATTGCTTTAATTCCTAACTGACCAATTAGTAGACAAAGAAGATGTGCAATTTGACACATGCTAGGATCCATCGGAGAAGAGGGAACCTCAGCTGAGAAAATACCACCATTTGATTGGCTTGTAGAAAATCCTTACTACAGTAAATTACTAAAGACTTTCCGCCATAAAATATCAAAATATATGTTTTCACATTTCTGTATTTCAAAGGTCCTCAAACAATTAAGGCTATGTCTCTTTCTGGATTCTGTAGGTGGCAATCTATTGTTTTCCTTTTAAAAACTTTTAGAATCTGTGCACATTCTCTGGCTCATGGTCATCTCCC
Source organism: Ellobius talpinus (assembly GCA_001685095.1). Lineage (NCBI taxonomy): Eukaryota > Metazoa > Chordata > Mammalia > Rodentia > Cricetidae > Ellobius > Ellobius talpinus. The sequence goes on from LOJH01043395.1 coordinate 5,773, forward strand.
CTGCCTCCCCACCCCCATAAGAAACCTCTGATGATAAGCTGAGTTCTCACAATGTGTTTCTCTGACCTCCTTTATTCTGTAGGCAAATCTTCCTATGTGTGTTGGTTAGTTTTATGTCAACTAACACAAGCTAAAGTCATCGGAGAGAAGGAAACCCAAAGTGAGAAAATGCCTCCATTAAGACTAGGCTGTAGGCAAGCCTGTAGAACATTTTCTTAATTGTTGATTGATGTGGGAGGGTCCAGCCCATTGTGGGTGGGAATATTTCTCAGATGTGGTCCTGGGTTCTTTAAGAAGGAAAGCTGAAGAAGCTGTGAGGAGCTTGCTCACATCAACTCCAGTCTTCAGGTTCCTGCTATGTTTGAGTTCCTGCCCTAACTTCCTTCAATGATAGACTATGATGTGGAAGTGTAAGTCAAATAAACCCTTTACTTTACAACTTGCTTTTGGTCATGGTGTTTCATCATAGAAATAGTAACCCTAGCTAAGACATTATGTTAAGACATTTATATTAAGACCTTTTCTATTCAGAACAATCTTCCTGGTTTCCTGAGATCATATGATATTTAGAGTATTTCCATTCTCAGGATACATCACCAAAATCTATTTTGCTGCTCAAGGTAACATTTATAGATTTTGGGGGTTAAACATAGATATTTTGAAAATGAGAATGTTTGTTCTAAGGCACTGCATATTGAAAGTATCTTGTTTTAAATCCTTTTATTTTAGAAACTTGAAGTTAAAAGACTGCCTTCAGTCTCAGAAAAGACTGGACTTTAGAATCTTGAACTGTTGAGGCTGTTAAAGATTATTGGAACTTTTAGAAATAGATTAAACATTCTTTGAATTATGAGATATAAATGAGGCTCTAGGTACCAGAGTGGAATATTATGATTTAAAGTGATGTATTTGATGTTAAGTTGACATGAGGTAGAGTTTTGGTTAATCTTCTTTACCAGTTTTTCAAGACTTAGAATCACCATGAACTACATACTGGACTTGTCAATGAGCATGCGCCAGAAAGATCTAACCTGAATGCAAGCAGCAACTTTCCATGGGCTGGGATCCTAGATTGAACAAAAGGAGCAGAGTAATGATATTCATCTCTCTTCACTCCATGACTGATGATGTAATGTGACTTCCCTATGTGATGTATCATATTCTCAAACTGTGATCCAAATTATCCCACCCTTCCCTAAGTAACACTAATATTCATAAATTGGAATGGTAGCACCTTATTAGTTTCCAACTTCTGAGACTGTCATATCCTGTTTTCTTCTGCATTTCCAGTATAAAGACAGACATTTTTAAACTATCCAGCCATTAATTGTATAATCCAGTCTATTAGATTTAACATAATTCATAATTATATAGAAAATGTATGTATGAAATCTATTATACATAGATATATAGATATAGATATTCTATTGGATTTTGCCCTATAGAGAATACTGCCTAACACAAACTTAGGGATTGAGTTTTTCTAGAGAAGTTTAATTATAAGGATGCACTTCTAACTTGGTTTTGTGATTTCTGGAGTGGGTTCTTTAATTTGATTAAATACAATGTTGCCAGAGACTCTTCTTGTGATATTTAATTTGGCATTGATAATCCATGTCATGAGCTGTTTAAAAAGAAGACTAAAGGAAATTCATTTAATACCTTTTAGCCACTACTTATGAGGAGCAAGGATTAATGACTTTATACATAGTACTTTTGCTCGTTTTCTGAAAAGGGAGGAATTTAGCAATGTTGACGGATTGTTGATAGTACCTCAGAGCAAAGTAATAAAGGAGAATAATGAGCTTAGAGATACAGTTTCCCAGCTTCACATGCTCACAAACAATTTCATTATCTAAGTATTCCCTAAAGGAGAATGTTCTTTCTCACAGCTATAGGGTTGAAGTGGTTCAAACACAAACCCTATTATATGATTGGCTGAATTACAATGCAAGTAACTCACACTTAAAGGGTATCTACATGAAAGTGACAAGGCCCCTTAGAAGAGAATGAATATCTGAAAACTGGATGTAGGTGCATGGTAGGAGGGTGGGCACATTGAATTTCTAAATTCTGATGTGTTTATTGTGCCAGAAGAAAATGTTCTCATTACCCTCTTTGGCAGGGACATTCCCACTCCTATTTCCCATGGTATTAGCTTCTCCACATCTGCCTGAAGGAATTAACTGTGCATTGCCTCATAAAGAGTACACAGTGGTGAGTTAGATGAGAAAGAAAAGACCAGGGAGTAGTTTATAGATGATTTTAATTGTCGTATGGGTGCTGTCTGAAACTGGACAACTGTGGCATCAAACCATCATCTTGCTACATTTTTATAGGACAAAGATGATGGAAAATATTTCTGGTAGTGGAGATTTGGCAAATATCTATGGTAGTACTTGGGAGGAAAATGATAAACTATTCAGCTACATAACGATTAATGGACTGTAGCCAACCTCTAGTGATTCTCAAAGACTTGGGAGTAGTGTAATTGGAAAACCAGTTGCAGAACATGTATATGAATAGACTTCTGTAAGTGGACAAAAGACTAAAGATATCTGTGTGTCATGTAAACATTCTACAGGTAACTGGAGTAGGGGGAGACTTGAATAATCAAGTCGGCACAATGACCTGTTCTGTGAATAGTCAAAGTCTTTCCTCAGTTATAATTACCACAAAAAAAAGGCTTATGAGACAAGTGATGATGGTGGCAAGGATGGAAGTTATACATGGGCTGGGTCACATGGACCGCTGCATAACAACACTGACTTGGACTTAGTTACTCTTCAGTGCCAGATCAGTTAGTAGCAGGGACCAACCTGCAGCCCCTCCTAATGGCATCTATTCCCTAGTGGAACAAGCTAGCAAACTAGAAGCAGGCTCGTTACATTGGATCACATCCATCATGGGAGCAGAAATGCTTTACCCTTATTGGAATGGACACCTCTTCTGTGTATATGGGAAGAAGCTGGCCTATGAGACAGAAGAAGATGATTTGTTGCATGGTGGGAGAACGATAGCTGTTGTGCTGAATGTTGCAAAGACACCCAATGAATGTTTTGAACATACTTATCAGGAATGAATGATAAATATATGAAATAAATGTATGATATATATTTGATTATCATGCAATGTATATAAATATTTAAATGTTACATTTTATCCCATAAATGTGTATAAAGGTGACTCAATTTAAAGAAAATAAGAACTTTTTTTTCTGTAACTACTGAGTTCATTATCTTTTTAGTGTCTGGGTTACACATTTATATAGTATATATTATTAAGCTTTATGAACTAAATCCATGATAGGAACTGTAAAAGAGCCATGGTTGCCTCATTTCCAACATATTCTTCTTGTTTTCTAATTTCCCCAGAAGTGCCACCCTGCTGACCAGACTGGATGATGGGCACAGGATCCCTGAAGTCCTTCCAACAAGCATCTCCTCTTGCCTAAGCAGAATTTAGGGGTCCCTACTATCTCTGGACACTCCTGATTCTTTCGGGAAGCCCATAGCCATCTGACCACACCCTGCCCTGGAATCTTCACATCGCCTGTTTCAGAACACAGGTCAGCCTGGAAATAAACAAAGCTCTTTAAAAGATTAGGCATTCTTACAGCACAGCCTTCTCTCCTTTCTAGGGAAATTCAGTACACTAGGTAAATTTAAATTCAAGCTCATATTCCTATAACTTGATAACAAGAGTAGAATTAAACTATGAGCTATGTCACGTCCCCAAATATAAAATCTAACATTAATGTTGAAGTGAAAATAAGGCGATTGCTGCTTCTCTGGTATAAGATCTGGACAGAGATGTAGAACTAAGTTGGAAACCTCATGGAGAAAGGCTGATGACATAATAACAACATAGCAAATAGCTCTCATATAGTGCTCAGGTTTCGCTGGCTAAATTTACATACGAAGGCAATGTGTTCTTTTAGATTAATTTTATTATATTTAAATTAAGTGCTAAGTATTGCGCACTTGTGAATTGAGTATATGCATGTAAGTGCATGGCCACAGAGGCCAGAGGAGCTAGAGTTATTTATGATTACAAATCCCCTGATGCAGGTGCTGGGACCCAAACTAAAATTCTTTGGGAGAACAGCAAGTGCCTTAAAAAAAAAAAACTGAGTCATCTCTTCAGTGCTCTGTAATATGTTTTAAGTTCACAATTATTGTTCAGAAATTTGAGACATCAAATTAACCCATTACACACATACACAGCAAGATGATAGCCATTTATGTCCAGCAAATTCTGTTTCATTTATTCTTCCATTTGCTGTAAGCATTTATTATAAAGCCACTGCCTTTATCTGAGCACTAAAGAGACTTCAGGACATCTTATTTCTTCTGTTAGTACGCTGTGTGAGAAGCATATGTGAGCAGTACTGTGTCTTTCCACCATGTTAGAATTGCTGAGTAGCAATAAACTCCCAAGATTTACTGGGTATAATGACAACAGTTTGTCAGAAAATCCTCTGATCTTGGCATCTTGGCAAAGTTAAATGTAGATTATTTTATTCCAGTTTCCTCTGATCTTGGCATCTTAGCAGAGTTAAATGTATATTATTTTATTCCAGTTTCCTCTGATCTTGGCATCTTAGCAGAGTTAAATGTAGATTATTTTATTCCACTTTTTTACTAATGTTAACACTTATACCACACACTCATACATACGCATGTTTGCATGTGTGTGCGTGTGTGCGCGCGCGCGTGCTCACACACACACACTTATAGAATGAGTACAAGTTAAAACGTTAAATTGGCTGCAGCCAAGTTCAAGAGTCTTCAGGGATGAATTGAAAAACAGTTGATGAAGAAGATAACAGACCACACTAGAGGCTGATGTCAGGCTTGACAGCCAGCCTGCAGGATGCAAGGTGAAACCACTCATGTGGGTATTCCTGTAGGAAATGGGTCAGGGGCAGGAAACAGGTCAGGCCTATGTCCAGGCAGGTGAACGAGCAGACTGACACAGTTGAATAGGCCGTGTCAGCAGCGGTGAATCCGCTGTTGACAGGCCACCAGGGACAGCCCTAGATGCACACATCAGCCATGAGATTGCTGGAAGGCCATGCCAATGTGAGGTGTCTATCACCTTACGGGCTCAGGGGAGGGAGTTACACCCTTCCTATCATCTGATGTAGCTGTCAAGCTTGGGGACATGATTTTCCTGATCTTATTTTAATATGCTCACCAGCCCCTGTGTTCTAAGTCTCTTTGGCAAGCTTGTACGTGGATCCCTGTCTCGTAGGGGTAAATCCTTTATTCGTCTATGTCAGATTGGAGGTGCCAACTGACGGTGCGGTTTCTAGGTCCACCCAGAACCTCCAGCCTTTCTTTTCCCTCAGAACACAGTCCGAAGCTGCTTGCTAAATGGAGTCTGCTAGGGTAATTAATGCACAGCCTGGAAATCCACTAATTTGTCCAGGGTAGAGAAACTGACAGTACATCACAGCCTGGCCACAGTCATCTCTCAGTCCGCATCTCAAGGACAATGAGGGTTAGCAAAGTCATCACAGAATGGGTTTAAGAAATGACAAATGTAGCATACAGAGAAGGATGCAGCTGTGTCAAAGTGCACACATACCACAGTGGTATAACTGTGTCCGTAAATGAGGAATGTTTGAGAATACTGGTCTAGGCCGCGTAAGAAAGAAAACTTCGGGAAGTCTCAAAACCATTTCAGTGTTGTGATTCCTTCAGTAACAACAACAACAACAAAAGTTGCCTATAATTATACATACTTATTTTTATACAATTTTTGTTTACTTTATTTTCATACCCTTTACACCTCCCATTCAAGTTTGGGTATTTTTTTTCCCACTAATCATTTCCCATCTCCCACACCAGGCTGAAACTTTCCCTCCTAATTGATGCAGAGGGCTGTTGAATGTACAAAGAATGTGTGGGAGAGAGAAGGACTGCCACCATTCATCATGGGATCAACATCACGTTGGTTACATTGTTCTCTTAGGAGCAGCTTAAAGTAAACCTGGTGAGCACACAGAAGACAGCAGGCTAAGTACATAGTCTGAAATGATCTCAAGGCATCTTGTTAACTTGGCTGCAGGGTCTGGCAAAACTTCATTCTCCTCAAAGGCAAGAAAAGATTTTCAGGAAAATGTATTACCGTGCATAAATAGAAAGATATTAATTATGTTTTGATACTTGTCAGAGATGTTATAAATGAAGATGCCAAGTGCTATCATTTGTGATATTTTAGCAAATCAATTACTTATTATAGCAGATTTTAAATAGGCTATTCTGTCTTCACATTGTCAGGGCTGATGAGAGGGCTTATATTTGGGCTTTGGCTCCAAAATAGCAATTAATATATGGTAAATGGCTGACCTCCTTGTGCACATAGAAGATTTTTGCCTGAAAAAAATTTTTAATAGCACTCAATTTCTACTTTATTTTTTTAAATCTCTCCAGTTCCTCCTCTTAGAGGGCTTCATTTCACTTCTGTTTGGAAAATTACAATAGATTATTGCTTTTAGCTCTTTCTGTAGTCTCTGTCAGTATGCCTTTATTTCTCAATGTTTTCTAAATTATCACTGTGTGTGTGCACGTGCATATGTGTTAATGTGTGCACATTTGTGTATGTGGATATAAACGCACGCATTCCATGGTTCATGGGTATCAGTTCTCATTTTCCACCTACTTGGAGGCAAGGTCTCTTGGTTGTCTGTCACCTCTATCAGGCTAACTGGCCTGCAAGCTGTCAGAGAGTCTTCTGTTGCTACCTTTCATTTTGATACAGGGGTCACAGATATTGGCTTCATGTGGAATCTGGGGCTTTGAACTCTCAGATCCTCACACTTGTGTATGAAGTTTTTATTTTCTCTCTACTTAAACTTGTAAGTTTCTCTCTTGTCTACTTATTCTATTTATTCTTATTATGCATGATTTTCCTTGCTCTTGAGAAAATCCATTATAATTAAACAATTCCAAAACCTTTTAAAATATATTGCCCTAAATAAGGAGGAACAGGCTGGAGAGACAGTTCAGCAGTTAAGAACTCATACAGATCTTACTCGGGGCACCCAGGTTCAGTTACCAGCATCCACATCAATCTCTTCTAATTCCAGTTACAGAGGATTTGACACACTCTAGCCTCAATGGAGAATTCACATATTTGATATTTAGAACCTTCATATATGCACACACATATATAAATAATAATAATCTTAAAAGGGAGAAGAGAATTACTCTTTTGTATTGAGTTTATACCAATGGCATTAATACAACATTAGAAAGAGATGAGAGAGAGAAAAGGCACTCAGGGCAGCCCAAGGATTCTATGGATTAAACAATGTGTTCTGGGCCTATAGTATGGCAATACTGCTAGACTGGTAGCTGTGAATCAAGAAAATGATGAGGTAGCATCCCAATTATAATAAACACAAATTAAAAACCTACAAACTTAATGAAACTCCTCTTACCACTTTATCGGAAACTACTTGCTAGGTTAGAATCTTTATCATTATATTTAATTAACACAAAGCTTTAAAAATAATAGTTCCTTTTTATGTACATACAATATAGTTTAAACAATAGCAATAATTTGGCAATGGTAGTTTACTAAATGCTATATTTTTTCTGGTTGTTAGGACAAACTGCAAACTCTCGTTTACAGAATAATCAGAAGCATGAAGGATTAGAGTATGAGAATCAATTTTATCCAGTTGTGTTGATTCAAAGTAGGTTTTACACTGTGTTAATTTAATGAAATATGCCAGTCTTTCAGCTGAGGGGATACAGTTGAGAACAGAAAGAGGAAGATTTGGCTTTGTGCAAAAAATGATGGGTCTAGCAGGTAGGTGTTCACAATCCTGAGGATTGTCAGTGTGTGCAAAGTTCAGGTGGGCATGCAGGAAGTAGTGTGCCACCACTGTGGGCAAAGCAAATCTTGGGATGCCACAACTCTTGGCAAAGATTTTAGGGGTATTTACTGAAATTTCAAAGTAAAATTAGTTTTGATTTTTGAGACAGGGAGTCTTAGTTACTTTTCTACTTCCATGACAAACACCATTGCCAATTCAAGCTATAAAAAAGAGTATCTGATTGAAGGCTTACTAACAGTTTTGGAGATTAAATCCATGGACATCGTGGCCAGAAGCATAGAGGCAGGCAGGCATAGTGCTGCAGCAGTAGCTGAGAGCCTTCATTTGATCTTCAAGCAACAGGAGAGGAAAGGAGAGGAGAGAAGAGGAGAGGGGAGG
>LOJH01043396.1:0-14002 GCA_001685095.1 Ellobius talpinus
TACCCCTAAGCCATGTGAGTTATGGTGATGAGCTTCCTGCTTTTGCTGGCTCAGCCTCCCCTGCTGAGGGCTATATACACTGTGTGAGAAAGTAGAATAAAGGCTTGTCTTCAGAACCTGAAGTTGTGTTGTGTGTTAATCCCGATCTCTCTCGCTCAGGAGAACTACAGTTGCCATGCTGGCACTGCAATAAAGTACATGAGTTTGTTAGGGTACACCCCTTAAAAATATTTTTTTCATCTATTCAGAAGTTTTCATTGTCTATATCTCATGGAAAGAAAAAAATATCTCCTGCTTGGAGTTAGGGTTACTGGTAAGATTAAAGGGACACTATTGGCATGGAACCTGGAGTATGGAGTATTTTTCTGTCATTAGAATTATAACTGTATTTTATAATCTACTTTTATCAGACAGGGCTACAGATGACCTATCAAAATCTAATAAATAATCCTATTTTCCATTTCAATTATTCCCACTTCACATGTTAAATACAAGGCAAAGTCAGTGATAGAGCTACACTAGCTGGCCAGGGACCTGTGAAGTGAGGTGCTATCAAATTTTCTTCCATTCAGGAAGATAAAAAATACCTAGGCCAAATATTGAGCTCATCTCTTGTATCACAATGGACAGCAGAATTGAATTACTTTTTATTGATAAACATTTAGAAGTAAAGTATTCTTATTTCCTCAAATAAAAGCAATAAATCTACAGACCTATGAAAGAGGTTAGGCCAAAGGATACTCAGTAAGAAGAGAATGCAAATCCTGATAGCAGAGTATAGAAACTTGTAATAGAAAGTTAAAAAATGATCAATCTGCTTTCCTTTGCTCAAAGTGAGTTTTGGTAACTGTAAAACTGCTTATTCTTTATTATAATACTATAAAGTTATCACAAAGATAACAGAATTTTACTAAAATGCTAGCCTTTATCTTACAGAGATATGAAAATTGATAAGTAAAGGTTAACAGGGAGGAGGGGAAATATCAGCTTGGGAGACTAGAATAATCAGAATACATTGTGTGTGTGAATGTGTATATGTGTGTAGCTGTCAAAAACAAATAAATAACTTAAAAAAGAAACATAATGTCTAAGTGTATTTAATAGGAAAGTTATAAAACAAAAAAATACTCAAATTACTAAAATTCAGAATGGAGGGAGCATTGCTACAGACCACACAGATATTTAGGACTATAAAGGAATAACTTGAACTCTATGTACAGAAATTAGGCAACTAAAATGAAATAGAAATTTTCCTAGAAAGACAAAAAACTGAAAAAACTAATTTAATAAGTAAAATAAAATAAGGACAGCTCTTCAGGAAAGAAAGAAATTCAATTTCAATCCAAAATTTTCTGACAAAGAAAAGCCTAGATTCAGATCATGGTTTCACTGATGAACTCCAGTAAAAGATTACAGTTAAGATTCATCAACTCTTTAAAGAACTGTTAAGAGTTAAAAAATTTCTACCTTATTCTATAAGACTATTATTATAGTGACACCCAAATCAGACAAAATCAATACAAGAAAAACTATTACTTATGAATATGGTCATAAAAGTCCTCAACAAAATACTTTGGGGTTTTTCATTTGTTTTCCTTAAGGGTTCTTTTGGTTATTTTTTTTTGAGATGGGATCTCACTCTATAGTCCAGACAGTGTAAGGCATCACACCATCACTGAAGTAATTTAAAACTGAATCTAGCCATATGTAAAATTATATATATATATAATGTCAAGTAGAATTTATCTCCAGGTTGCAAGTTCTGTTTATTAAAAATTAGCTAATGCAACATACCATAGATAAAAGAAGAAATCAATGAACATTTCAATAGACAAATTTAAAAATGTTGAGAAAATTAAATATCCTTAGCTAGGTATGGTAAAACATGCCTACAACCCTAGCACTAGAAGGCTGAAGTAGGAGGATCATGAGTTTGAAGCTATCCTGGGCTATACAGCAAGACACTGTAAGTAAAATTTCAGTATGCACTCTAATGACTAAAAAGAAAACATATATAATGAATTAAGAATGGTGCACATTCTTAATCCATATACATAAAATAAAACTGTAGCATGAATAATAAAAACCCAGAGATAGAAATTGGGGTTTGCCAGGTAGTGGAGGTGCATACCTTTAATCCCTGCACTAGAGAGGCAGAAGCAGGCAGAGTTCTGTGAGTTCAAGGCCATCCTAGTCTACAGAGTGAGTTCTAGGACATGCTCCAAAGCTATAGAGAAACCCTGCCTTAAAAAAAAAAGAAAAAAAAAGAAAAAAAGGAACCTGAAAACCAGAAAAGCAAAGCAGCCAAGCCCCTAGAAAAGTCTTATCTCTACCAAGGCTGGGCGATCGCAGACTAAGCAGACAGAGCCTCACTCTCCTCCCATTTTATATTCCCTCTAGTGCTGGGATTAAGAGAATATGAATCCCTAGTACTGGGATTAAAGGTGTAGGCCACCACCACCTAGATTTGTTTCTGCACTGATCTTGTGTAGCCCTGGGTTGCCTTGTACTCATAGAGATCCATTTGACTCTGTCTCCCAAATCCTGGGATTAAAGGTGTGTGCCACCATTACCTGACCTCTAGTAGCTTTAGTTTTGCCTCTGGTCTTCAGGAAAGATTATTTATCAAAATACAAATTATATACCACTACAGAAACACTTTAATCCACACATATAAAATAAAATAATGGAAAGAAACTTCCTCAGATGGCTCAAAAATATCTCTAGGAAAGACCCAAAGGTAACAACATACTGAATACTAAAGACTAGTTGCTTTCCCCCTTAACGAGACAGGGTATGTGTTCTTATGACTTCTATTCTGTATACCAATATTAGCTATTAAACCAAGCAATAACAATAAAAAACAGGTATCCATCTTGGAAAAATAGCATTATCTCTTTTCAGACGACAAAAGTATTAGAGAAAAACTAAGTATTAAACTTTTTAAAAATTACCAAAGCTAATAAAGAAATTCAGCATGTCTGAAAGTCAATGTTAAAAAAATCTGTATTTCTATACATGTAATAAACTATCAGAAAATAATGGTATTATAGGTTTGGGGATGAAGCTCAGTGCTGAAACTCTTGCTTAGCAAGTGTAAGAACTTAAGTTCAATCTCCAGTTCCATAAAAATCAAACCTATTTATAATAACATCAAATACAAAACAAATTCCATAAGAATAATTTTGCAAATTGTATTGCATTATACCCTAAATTGATCTACAGATGCAAAACAACCAGGTAAAATCTCAGTTAGAATCATTTTAGAAGTTGACAAGCTGACTTAAAAAATACTGAAATTCAAGAGTCACAGAACACCAAAAACACTTGTGATTATAAAAGAAAAGAAAAGAAAATAGAGGACACACACTTCTGGTATCAAAAGTAAGTACAAACTACAAAGTAAGGCTGGAGAGATGGCTCAAGGTTCAGAACACTGGCTGATCTTCCCCAGAGAGCCTGGGTTTGAATCACAGCACCCACATGGTGACTCAGAACTGTTTGCTACTCCAGTTCCAGAGAATCTGACACCTTCTTCTGGCCTCCATGGGTACCAGGCAAACACATAGTGAAGACATATGTGCAGACAAAACACCCCTACATGTAAAATTAAAAGTTTTAAAAAACTACAAAGTGTAGGCTTCAGAGATTGTTCAGTGGTTAGGAGCACATATTGCTCTTACAGAAGATCCAAATTTAACTCCCAGCACTTATCAGGATCTTATGCCTCTGATCTCTGCAGGGCATTCATACACATGTAGTAGTGGCATACACTCACAAAAGCACACACATAAACACAATTAAAAATAAATCTTAGAAAAGCTACAAAGTAATCAAAACTGTCATGCTGCCATAAAATATATCCATATCCATTATACAGGGTCTGAAGAGATGATTCTGTGGTTAGGGGTGTATACTGCTTTCTCAGAAGATAAGTTAGGCTCCCGGGCATCCACATCAGGGGTTCACATTTGCCTATAATTCCAGCTCCAGGGCATCCAACATCTCTGCTTTCTGCAACACCTGTATTCATGTGTACACACCGACACACAGACACACTTTTTAAAAAAATTATACATTTTAAACAAATAGTATGTCAGCCACACACACAAGAATACATATATTGGAGAAGTAGAACTGAGAGTGCGGAAACAAGCTCTCACATTTACAATCAATTATGTTTTTACAAAGATACCAAGACAACTCAAGAGGAGAAAAAAATCTTCAAACAAATTGTGCTGGTACAAGTGCAGCAAAACAATGACTATGGAAACAGTTTGGTTACTTTTCTTATTGCTGTGACAAAACACCTGACAAGAGACTCATAAAGAAAGAAGAATTTATTTCGGCACTGTTCAGGGATGCAGTCCATTGCAGTGAGGAAATCAAAGTGGCAGACCAGGCAAAAGTGGCTCAACACACTGTATTCAGTCAGGAAGTAGAGAGAAACAAATGCTGGTGCTTAGTTCACATTCTCCTTCATATTCAGTCTGGCGCCCCAGCCAATGATAGGCCCAACCACATTCGGTGAGTCTCTTCCCTGATCTTTCAAGCTTTTCTGAAAACACCTTCATAGACATAGCCTAAGATACTTCCAGGGTGATCCTAAATCCCACTAAGTTGACAACAAAGATTAACTATCACAGATACCTCATAATACACAATATATATAAATGATGAATTGGAGCTAGGTACAATGATAATACCTGTAACTCCAGCACTTAGGCGGATGATGCAGATCTTAAGTTCAGTGCCACCCTAGACTACATAGGTAGATCCTGTCTCAAAACAATGCTGATGTTGCTGCTACTGCTGCTACTGCTGTTGCTGCTGCTATTGTTATTCCTGTTGCTGCTGCTGATGATAATGATGATAATGACGATGATGAAAAGTTCTAAATGTATGAGCTAAAACTACAAAACATTTTGAAGTTCCAAAATTATAGCTCAATAATTAAAACTATATGCTCCAACTGAAAAACAGGGAGAGGATTTAAAAATGAACTCATCCCAGGAACACAAACAGACAATTCTTGCATGAAAAGATGCTTGACATAGTTATCAATTACAGAATACACATGAAAACTACAACGGAAATACTACCTTGGACTCACTGAAATGGATATAATAAAACAACAACAACATGGAATTAGCCAATTGTGGCAATGCATGCTAGTAGTATACAAGGACTTGGGAAGTTATAACAGACGATAGGCATAAATTCAAGGCCAGTTTCCAGAACACAGTGGATGTGAGGCCAGCCTAGGCTATATAATAGCAAGACCATGTCTCAGAAGAAAAGAAAATGGTTTGCTGTAGTTAGAACATCCACAGTTATGCTACCCACTTATAAAACAGTCTGACAATCCCTAAAAAATCATAGACTGGCTGTGGTAGCTCACACCTTCAATCCCAGCACTCCAGAGGCAAATGCAGGTGGATCTCTGTAAATTTGAAGCCAACGTGTTCTACACAGTAAGCTTCAGGCTAGCCAGACCTACATTGTGAGACTCTGTCTCAAAAAAGAAAAATCAAACAGGGTTACCACATGGGCTAGTGATTCTATTCATAGGCATGCAGTGAAGAGAAATGAAAAATATCCACTATATATATATATATGTGTGTGTGTGTGTGTGTGCATAGTAGCACACTATTCAGAATAGTCAAAAGTGGAAACAGCCCAAATGCCCATCCACTAATGAATGGACAAGTAAAGTGTGACATATCTGCAGCATAGAATATTAATTTACATAAAGTCTAAAAATAATATGCTAAGTTAAAATACTAATTGCATACCATTTAAACAAAATATCCACAATATTCAAAACTATAGAAGCAAAAAGTCTATCCATGGTTCACTTAGGAAAATCAGAAGATGAAGGGAGTAACTATTTATGGACATGAGTTTGTTGTTATTACTTTACGATTATAATGATGTTTCTACAACTTGTGAATTTGCTAAAAAAATTCAAATTATTCAGTTTCAATGAGTAAATTGTATGGTACTGAATATCTTGATGAATTGTTGTATATTTTAAGTAGGAGTGGAGAAAACTGCTAGGACTTTGACTTGGATTGAGGCAGCAGAGGTAAATTATACAAATGGCTATTATATTCTCACCATCATTCAGGAAAAGAAATGGCATTTAATTTAACAATGTTATTACTGATGCAGAAGAATGTACAGTTACTTGTCATTAAGATGTTACTTGTGTTAACATGCATTGGTTTATTATTTTTATTATGTTTTAAGTTTATTTTATGTGTATAAATATTTGCCTGTATGTATGTCTGTACACCATATGCATTCCTGCTGTCCGTGGAGGCCAGAAGAGCGTTGTGAGTACCCTGAAACTGGAGTTAAGGAAGGTTGTGTGCTGTTATGTAGGTTCTGGAATCAAACTCTCAAACTCGTGTCCTTTAGAAGATCAGCCAGTGCTCTTGACCTCTGAGCCATCTTTCCAGCCCCTATTATTATTTTTAAAATAAATTTTAAAGTTATTTTTAGAGATTCTAAGTAACTTCAAATTCAACACTAAAATAATACACTGATATAATGTACACATTCTTCTGAACTTTCTTCAGTTTTACTCTGCAGTTTGTAGAGAATATAGCATTTCATTTTGTTTTGTTTGAGATAGAGATTTATTTTGTTATATTGATCAGATTGATCTTGAATTCACAATCTTTCTGCCTCAGCCCCCAAGTGCTGGGATGAGTTCAACAATACTTGATCATCATTGGTAACCATCAAAACACTTTCCTGGCCAGTGAGATGGCTTAGCCAGTAAAGGTGATTTCTACCAAGCCTAATTAATGGCCTGAGTTCAATTCTTGGAATCCGTATAGTGGAAGACCTTCACACATGCATTTTGGCACATACACAACACATACACACACATATGCATGCACATTCATACACATATGCATATACACATGCATGCAGACACAAACACAACTAAATAGATGCAAAATAATAATGATGATAGTAATAATAAACAACTTTTTCTGACCTCTTTAAGATGGAAAACCACACAGAAACATTTCAGGGGTGTGTTACAAACTTATTTATCTTATTTTTAAAAGTAGAGAAAAAATTTTTCTCAATATTTTAAATAAGGTCTTAATTTTTTATTTCACTGTAATTGGATTTTTACAATGTATCACAAAATAACTTGACATACTACCTCCAGAAATCAAAGCTAATTCACATTTTGAAATGCTTATTCCAAATTACCTCGTTCCTAAATCTATTTATTATACTAAACTCTATATAATAAAGGTATAGGCATTATCAGCTAATAAAGCATAACATCTGAATAAATGTTCCCATGAAATCATTTGCTGTAATCTTGCTGCTACATAAAATATATTTGATAACTGTCTCCAAGGGAGAAAAATTAGTTGAATAATTTATTTCAAATATAGGAGCTATTTAGTATCACAGTAGCTTTACAATTAAATTTTAGGCTTCTCCATGATTCAGAAACACATCATCTGTAAACGATTTCATTTCAGGAAATTTTCTTGGTTCTCTCTCTCCTTGTTGTCACTGAAAAGACTTTTAGGAAAATGCAGTTTTCAGAGTAAAGTTAAACAAGGAAGGACTACTGCCAGACTTTTAGTCACGTCTACATTCTGATGCCCACAAAAAGTGAAATACAGAAAAACAAAGATGTTTAAATTGACAAAACTGGCTTCCTATTTTCATTTTCATTCTCAAAGCTAAAGAACTACAACTTTCCTCCATTCTCCTGCAAACTAATACTGTCTCAGGATTCTGGTGGGTAGAGATATACAGCCAGACAGCATCTAATCAAATTCCAGACCACAGTCACTAAATAAATGAGCAAAACTAAACAAATGGCATTCCTTATCAAATAAACACTAACATGATTGAGCATACAGCATTTCATTCAGTCAACATCTGTTCTATAATCGTATTTCCTATGTTATAAATGTAGTGTGAATGAACAATTCATTTTTATGGATTTACTGCCTCATGCTGCCTTACTATTGCATTTCAATTCTAGTTAGAGGGACTGGAACAGAAAGGTATGTATAAAAAGCAGGAAAAGCTTGTTTATTTAACTCAGGAATGAGTTATCTGTCTAGCTAGATATGGGTTTACTATTTTATGTACAAACTGATCTGAAATTTAATCTTTTGGATGATGAACATCTGAACATTTACTACCTATTGCTTATCTCATTAATAGAATATAATACATTTGATAGTTTTTTAAAATAAATTCATGTCATTATTATGAACATCAATTCATCTATCACTGTATTGTTATAACACACTGATGCTCTCATGGTCTATTTAAGCTATATGGGGGCTATTGGTTCCACAATGCTGTAAGTCCTTGACCTGGTTTTTAATTTTTTTGTTTCTTTGATTGGAGTCAGCTGTCTCTCCCTCCTACTCTTCTGTGAAACTTCTTAGCATTTCTAATTTGCCTCTCCACAGATGTTAGCTAGTAAATCTAATAATGATGATTTAAGAGTAATGATGAGTATACAAATTGAGTACTTGAGGAGCTTTCCCTATAAGTACATAAGACTGAGTGCATATATTTTACACCATATACTTTATCATCTGCACAAAAGCTATTTTTCTCCATTTAGAATCTTAGGTGAACGCTTATTAGAATATTGAATTTCAGCTGTATATTATCATATTTGACAAACTTTCCCTTTCACTGACTTAGAACCGTTTTGTGATCTGTCACAAATCCTCAAACCACTTATAGGTTTGGTAAAAACAAATTTACTCCTTCTGCAATCGCGAATAGTCTTTCTAAGCTTGAATACTTAGGGTACCTAAAAAGTAGATTGCCTAGAGATTTAATTCTTTGGAAGCATGACTTAGAAATCTAAAGATTCATATAAAACTAAGTATATAAATAGAAGAATGAATTCAATTCAATTCAATCAGCAAAAGTTTATTGAGCATCTACCATATTCGAGGCATTATGCTAACACCACAGGGAATACAAAATAAGTAAGACACAGAACGTGCTTTAAGACTTTAATATCTAGTAAGCAAGATTAGATACAAATGACTAAGATGAAAGGTAATGAAAAGTAAAGGATGTAAGAAAAGAATAAACAAGATATTACAGGAATTCAGAGAAATGAGAGGTTAAGCTTAGTTTGGGAAAAGGATCAGAAAAATCACAGAGTGTTCTATGGAATAAATGTCATTCATGATGATCTTTGTAGGTTCATAAGGTTCTTAAGAAAATATGGAGAAGTGGCAGCAGTAGCAGGAATCTCAGGCCAAGGAAACTGCAATCATTTATTCACTAACTGTTCTTACTTGCAACACACTATTGTAGGCACAGGAAATAGAGCAGTAAACAGAACAGATAAAGTCCTCACCTACATGGACCTGGTATTACAGTGACTCTA
The DNA here is from genome assembly GCA_001685095.1 of Ellobius talpinus. Taxonomy (NCBI): domain Eukaryota; kingdom Metazoa; phylum Chordata; class Mammalia; order Rodentia; family Cricetidae; genus Ellobius; species Ellobius talpinus. The sequence continues at coordinate 9,416 of LOJH01043396.1, forward strand.
GGAAGAAGATAAGGAATATTAATAATAGCAGCAATAAGAGCTAACAACTTTGAGCACTAAACGTGTCAGGCAATGTTCAATTGTTCTATTCCTATAAACTCATTTAATTCTATAATAGATGACTATTATCTTTATTTCACTGATAGAAAACTGAGAGGTCAAAGTAAACTGCACCAAAATACAGTAAGAAATAGAGACACAATTAACTTGGAATGTTCAGCTAGAGTGTATGTTCTTAACCATTATGTTATTTCAAATAAGCATAATTTATAACTGGAGGTGTTGATAAACACTAACTTCAGAGAGACAGCAAACCATTTTATCTGGAATACATATGGGACTAATAAAATATAAAGCTGATTAAATAGGTTGATCTCATATTATAAAAGGTTTAAATGCAAAGTAGAAGAGTCTGCCTATTGAGCTAAGTGCAATTAGAAAACAAAGAAGATCTGAAACAGAATATGACTAGTGATTCACTTTATTGAAGATGTATTGGAGTAAGGAGAGAGAGAGGATGATCAGATTGACCACTGAACATTTACCCAGAATACTGACATGGCCCAAGTAAAAAGATAATTAAAGACTACAACAGAACAGAGTGGATCTGAATTAAGTACTATGGGAACTATAAGAGAGTCAATCAATACAAAGTAGTTGAATAACTCCTCTGGGTTTAAGTGGGTTATGCCTGTAATCCTAGCATTTGTGGGGATGAAGTAGGAAGATAACCATAATTTTGACTAGCCTGGGCTACATAAGTGAATTCTAAGACAGCCTGGCTAGAGTAAGACCCTGCCTCAAAAACGGGAGAGGGGAGAGGGGATAGAGAGAGAGGGATGGAGAGAGAGAGAGAGAGGAAAAAGTCAAGTTGAAAAACTCAAGTTTTTTTTCACTTCAGAACACAATCTTGAAGTCATCTTTGATGCCCTTCTTTATTCTTAAATCTCACATTTCAACAATATTTAATAAGGAATCCAACAGCCTTTCATTGTTAATACCTTGGTCCAAACCATCATCATAATCACCTTATTGGCTTCAACAGCCTCCTTACTTGCTTCCTGCCTCTACCCTTGACCTGACACAATCTAGTCTCAACACAGTAGCAACAGATACACTGATAATAAAATAAGCCCAGCTCATTTCTTTGCCTCAAACTCTCCAGTAGCTTCCCATTTCACTGACAGCACAATGCCAAAATCTTCACAAGATCTGGTTCTTTCACTTCAAATCTGATGCCCCCTTACTACTTTTCCTTTTGCTCATTCTAATTCATTAACACAAAAACCTTTATACCTGCCAGCCCTGCCTGGAATGCACCCTCATTCTCTTTCAGTCTGTGGGCTTCTCTTCTGTCTACCTTCAAATATTTGCCCAAACATTACTTTCTAGGTTAGCTTCCCTGAACTAACTAACCTAATTGTGCACACATGTATACCCTGATTTATTTTCCCTAATTCTTCAACATATATCTTATCTGACATTCTGCATGCCTTACTTTCATTCTTGCATATCTTTCCTCATTAGAATATCATCTCTAATTTTCCAGGATTTTTTTGTTGTTGTGCTTTTGCTATACCCTTGGTCCTAGCACATGGTAATTCTCAAAAAATATTTGTTAGATGAAAGAATTATACAAAGAAAAAATGTAAAAAATTAAAATCCCACAGGTCAAAGAATTCATGTAATACAACAACCAGTAGAACAGATGGAATAAGGCAAAATGATCACACATGCCCACAGTCTTCAAATTCTAGAAATGACAATGGTATTATCAGAAATACAGTATGGGGAAGAATGGAAATGAATTCATTTTTAGACATAATGACTACATGATACAAGAATGAGCAATGGAAGTCTTGAGCTTGAGAAAGAAGTCAGATGCACATATGAACTCACAGAGACTTGCACAGGGCCTCCACAGTTCCAAACCAGATAGAGTCCCAGTGCTGAGATGGGAAGTATACTGGAGTTCTCATTCTTAATCAAGACACTATCTACAAAATAAACAGCCACTCACAAAGGAAAAATTAGTTTCTCCAATGGAGCCTCACCAGGTATACAAACCCCACTTAAGGGAAGGCCCCATGTCCAGCAGTAGATGACCAACACAAAATTAATGCAAAGCATTTTTGGAGATTTTTTTAAATATCATATTACTTTGTCTGGGCTTTTTAAAAACCACATTACTAGTCTTTTACTTCTATAGGTTGGTTTCCAATTTTGAGTTTTTAAGGGTTTGTGTGTGTGTGTGTTTCTCGTGTTCTTTCTTAGTTTCTTTCTGTTTTCTTTTGTTAGTTTGTTCTTCTTGTTTTGTCCTTGTTCATCTTTTTATTTGCCTATTTGTGTTCCAAAGAGAGTGAGAAAGAAGGCAAGGAATTGGAGTGGGAAGGGATGGGAAGTAGGGAGGGAGGATCATGCAGAAAATAAGTGGGGAACCATGATCAGAATATACTGTATAAAAATATCTGTATTTTCAATTTAAAAAGAAAGTCAGGTCTAGAGAAAGCGTTTTGTAGGTTATTTATAGTTAGGAAGGGACTGAGAAAGGCTACATTTCAGGCATCCAAAGAACAGTATTAGGGAGGTAGAAAGAGAACTAAATGTCATGTCATGAGTCAAAACAGGAGAATTTCAAAAAGGTGACAGTAAAGAAGTAAGTACTACAAAAGTAAGTTTTAAGAATTCTTAAAATTCAGAATGAGCAGTTTAATTTGCCAAACAGAAAGTCATGTTTGTAACCTTTGAGAGATGCTTCACTATAGTCAAAATCCAAGTTACATAAGGAAAAGTGTCAGGTCATGAAGGCAAAAGGTATACATACAGTTCTTTCAATATGCTCATCAGAATGAAAATGCTTATAACCTTTGGCCAGCTAATCCCACTTCTAGGAATTTATCTTTTTAAAAGACTCACCAAAAGAATAAAGGAGCTAGAAACATGGCTCAGTAGATAAAACATTTGCCTTCAAGCTTGACAACAAGAGGGTGTATCATAAGAACACATGTAAATGCTGAGTGAGCATGGTGACCTGCCTATAAATATAGTGCTCAGAAAGGAGAGGCAGGATCCTTTGGCTAAGCTAGTTGACTTATTAAATTAGGCATATGGGTGAGTTCTGTGTTGAACCAAGACCTTGCCTCAATGAATAATGTGGAGAGTGATCAAAGAAGACTTCAGACATCAATTCAGGCCTTTATACACACATACACACACAATGTACATACAAAGGTCCATGCACACACAGAGAGACACATGCAAAAATATCTTTCAAGAACAGAGAGAAACCCTTTTTCAAAAAACAAACAAACAACAAACAAACATAAAAGAATTAAGGTTAAAAAAACATGAACATAGGATGATATTTTATATATTGTTGTCAGGAACAGCAGAAATTGTAAACTACATGGAAGATCAGCCCATAAGAAAACAACACATATAAAAAGTTAAATCTAAAATATATAAAAAGTTAAATATCTGAACATTTTAAAGAATATGAAGAAAACAGAAAATGTCTGGTATGTTAACTAAAAAACATTCAAAATGCAAACTTAAAATGTTTTAGAGCTAGGAATGTAGCTCAATGGTAGAGTGATTGCCTACACACACAAGCCTGAGTTCCACCCCAGCACTGATATTTGTATGTAAGTGTATGTATATATTACACACATATATGTATACACTATATGTGTGTAACATATATATGATACAAGCCTTTGTTTCCTCATAATATTGTTTATGATTCAAACCATAAGGGCAAATAATATGTATGTATACTCCTAAATAACAAAAGTTGTATACTATAATTGTAGAATTATTGCTCTTCTTCCATGTAATATTGCTTAATGAAAAGTATTTATTTCCAATAAATATTTATAACAATGAAAAGAACAAGAGATTTGAGAGGGCAGTTTAAAGAAAACTCAAAGTTGAGTCAAATGTTGGATTTACCACTAAGCTTCCTTCCTAAACAGAGGAAACAGTTTTCAGAAGAGGAACCCTGATAATGTCTGAAGACAAAAGGGATAGCAGACTGGAAGAGACTGAAAATTCATACATCTTTCTTACTGAAACATCTAATTTAGCACACTCATCCTGAGAGCTCTTAAATTCCTTAGAGAATGGATTCTGAATAGCTTAAAATAGCTGTCCTGGAGTTGGCAATTTGAATGTCTCTGGTGAATGCTAATAAAGATCCCATCCTTGGTGCTAGAGAGATAGCTCAGTGGTTAAGAGCATTGGCTGCTTTTTTTTAGAGGACATAGATCTAATTCCCAGGCCACACATAATGGTTCCCAACCATCTATAACTCCAGTTACAGGAGATCTGAACTTTCTTCTGGCCTCTGAGAGCACCAGGCACTCACATGGTGGACAGACATACAAGCAAGGCAAAGCACCCATACGCATTAAGTTAAATTAAAATTTAAAAAGAAAGAAAAAATGAAGGAATGAAAGAAAGGGAAGAAAACTAATGAAAGTTTGGCACAACATATCTCGTAGGATGAACTCTGAGTCTTTAAATTCCTCATCTCCACCAGCAATGGATGAGTGTTCCCCTTACTCCACATCTTCTCCAGCAAAGGCT
>LOJH01043399.1:0-14001 GCA_001685095.1 Ellobius talpinus
CTCTCTCTCTCTCTCTCTCTCTCTCTCACACACACACACACACACACACAGACTGTGACCCTGATTTCCAAAGCAGAAGCAGTTCAGCTTGCAGCAGGATGCTACTACATACATCTTTACATGCTATGCTCCGCCAGCCCTCTCTGGCCCTCATGCAGCTTCTCTCTCTCCCACGCTGCTGCTGCACCAGCCATTGTTGTACAAGCCCAAAGGTGGTCTCACCTCACCTGTCAAGGCCCATGTGAAAACAGGGCACCAATGAGGGGTCATAGTCCTGACATTTTGTTACTTCACAAAATAGACAAGACTACATTCATTAGTTTACTATGAAATCGTATTCTAAGTAAAATTGAATTATACTTGTCAAAACAAAGGAACACTGTACACACCATGATTCAGTATCCCTAATTCTTTTAATTACGCGTTTTCTGCTTGCTAATTTGTGGAATTTGCTAACTCACAATGGGCTCCTCTGTTGCTAATGATAGTGAACCCAGCTTGCCTGTGGTGCAAAGAGGTTTGCATGCTTGGTTCCTGGCATTCTGAATCTTGGGCACCACGTAGACTAATCAATTGGTTCTTTTCCTCTCTTCAATCTGCTTCAAGCTCCAGAGGAATGATGACTTTTGAGATCAGCCGCTAGTAGAGGAAAGTTCTTGAGAACGAGAAGAAAGCACGCCATGCTCTGAATGTGGAGACCACCGTAGAGTGCTATGACCCTATTACACCATCCTATTCTTGGCATTGTACTTTTCCTGAGGAGTGTGAAAACGCACTGAAGCTGGTTTCCAATCTGTTGCTCTCTGATCCACACCGCTCAGTCCCCACCTACAGATGTACAAACCATGTTGGTCTGGAGTCACCTGGCAGGGCTGTAAGTCTGGGCAATAATTACAGGGTGACAGCTAGTGGTACCTGTGTCTCAATGACTCTTCTACTGCTGTGATGAGACATCACGACCAAGGCAAATTGTAAAAGTCGGCATTTCATCAGAGTTATAGTTTCCCAGAGTCAGAGTGCATGGTGGTGGAGCAAAGGTTTGGTGGCAGGACCAGCTGAGAGCTCGCATCTCCGATTACATGGAAGAGGCAGAGAGACACACTGGGAATACTATGAGTCTTTTGAAACATTAAATCCTGCCACCAGTAACACATTTCTGTTGTGATATTTTTGTTTGTATTCTGATAAATAAACCTTGCCTGGAGATTAGAGGGTAGAGCTAGCCACTAGTTAACCATAGAGGTCTGGAGGTCTGGACAGACAGGAAATAGGAAATGATGAGGCTGGGCAGAGAGAAGGTAACAAGGTCTGAGGTTGCACAGAGGCTAGAAGTGACTGAGGCTGCTCCTTTGCTTCTCTGATCTTTCAGTTTTTATCTTGATATCCGATTCTTGGTTTTTGTTGATCAGACTAATTAGAATCATGCTTCATTTGGGGCCCCATGTAGGGTGCCATGTGTAAACAAAGTTTCCTGTCTCAGAGCCACTCAGTCTCAAATACCCGGCAGCTGCTTCCCAAATTACCACACAGAGGCTTAATATTACTTATAAATGCTTGATCAATAACTCAGACTTAAGCTCTTACATTTAAGTTAACCCATATTCCTCATTATGCTCTGCCACATGGCAGTACCTTTCCTTAGTACCATCTGCCCATCTTGCTTTCTCTGCATCTGCCTGGAAACTCCTGACTCCACCCTTCTCCTTTCCATCATTCCTAGTTTGGTTGCCCTGTTTATACTTCTTACCTGGTTACCGGTCAATCAGAATTTTATTAAACTAATCCAAGTGACAAATCTTGATAGCTCCCCCCAAAGATTACCAGTGCCCCCAATCAATAAAATGTAGCCTAGAAAACTATGCCCACATTCCCCAAAAATGGATTATGAATGTTTATCATTGTTTGGTGGTTTGGTTACACATTGTTATTGGTCATAACTAAGAGAAAAATAAAAGCTAAACAAAAGAGTTAAATTCAAAGATCTCTTTCTAAAGGAAAAAAGGAGGATAGACTATAGAAGTGATATGATAAAAGATAGATTATTGAATCTACTTTAATCCAAAAAAGAGCTATAAATCTCAGGATATATTTTACATTGGTATTGATTTTATTCTGATAAAAATTTAAAGTTTATTTTGTTGTAATATTGCATATTTCTACTCTTGTTTAATATATTATGTTTATGTAACTCAATTAAAAATGTAATATATAATTAAGAAAGACAGGATAATAGTCTATAATAACAGATTTAGTCATGTTAGGTATGTTTTCAAAGTCATGTAGAGATATATTTCAGATAGGTAGGCAATCTTCAAACATTTAAAAGACCTAAACAATATGTCATTCTAAAGAATTTAAGAATTTAGACTTTTCTCAACAGTGAGATACATCTGCTTCTGGCAGCACTAATTATTTCAAAGAGGATGGTGGGCACTGAGGAAGCTCCATAAGGAGTTTGTTTTCTTTAGAGCAAAAGCTGGCCATGTGAGCAAAGAAACTACCCTTGCCTCAACTGCTGACAGTAACTGTCCAAACCAGACAAGCAGGACACAAGAAAGGCTACTGCCAAACTTTGTCAGACAAGGTAGGAGAGTCCTTCAAAATTCCCTGCTTCACAGGAATAAGTCTGTCAGATATGCTAGGCCTGTATGTCAGACCTGGATGCCCCAATGTTACAGAGGAATTTTGTGTGACTGTCCAGGCAGCTTGAGGTAACTTTAGGTAACATTTCACCCTTATGGGGTCTTTGATGGAACTGAAGACTAGATAGTTATAGTTTTCCTTGGTTACAATAAAAGGTAAATTAGATATAAAACTTTGGACACAAAGATAAGTCAATGGTAAAATATTTTCTTTAATTTTGCCAAATACTAATGGACTGGATATTATAACTGTAATTCTTACTTGATAACATTTTGCTGTATATAATCAAGTAAATTGGGAAAATGGCAGTTATGGGAGAGGGTAGAAGGGGAAAGGGGAGGAAGAAAGAATAGCAGACAAAAATGTATAGCTCAATAAAAAAGTTAAAACTTTCCTTTTTAATTAGACAAAAGAGGGAAATACTGTGGAATAATTCTCTTATACACTTCAAAAGCTTGTCACTCAAATTGGTTTAATAAAATGCCAATTGGCCAGTAGTCAGGCAAGAAGTATAAGTGGGGCAACCAAACTAAGTATGATGGGAAGGAAAAGAGCAGAGTCAGGAGTAATGGGACAAATGAGGAGAGAGCAAGATGGGCACACCATACTGAGAAAATGTACTGCCATGTGGCAGAGCATAAATAAAGAATATGTTTTAACTAAGAATGTAAGAGCTAGTTAATAATAAGCCTGAGCTATTAGTTGAGCATTTATAAGTAATATTAAGTCTCCATGTGGTAATTTGGGAAGCAACTGCCGGTTATTTGGACAGGGTGGCTGTGAGACAGGAAACTTCCATTTACACATCTCCTCCAACAAAGGCCACACCTCCTAATCCTTTCCAAACATTTCCACAAACTAGGACCAGCTATTCAACCATATGAGCTTACGGGTGCCATTCCCATTGAAAACACCATAGTACCTATATTTGTGTCAGTTGATCTGTCCATCTCCCATCTATCTATCATCTAGCTATCCATTAACTATTGTGTATTTATCATTGTATAGCATCTAAATACCTGTATATGTATCCATACATCTATTTACTTAAGCATCTATTTATTTCCTATCATTTTCTTTTTTATTTTTTGTTTTTGTTTTTCGAGATGAAAAGATTTGTGTGTGGATGCATGTGAGTGCATGTCCCCAAGGAGTTTAGATGAGGGCATCAGATCCTTTGGAACTGGAGTTAGAGATGGTTGTGAACCTACTGTGGGTGTTGGGAACCAAACTCTGATCCTCTAAAAGCAAATGCTCTTAACTCTTGAACCCTCTCTCCAACAACCCCTCCATCATGCTTGTCATCTGAAATCTATCTATCATCTATCATGTATCTATTTATGTATCATCTAACTATCTATTTATTTATCATCCATCTATCTACCCATTTACTTAACTATCTATCATTTTTCTATTCTAACTGTCTGCCAGAGAGTTAGGCAGTCTGAGTACCCTTTTATGAATGAGAAGTTTGACAGACTTCTCAAGTATGTATCCCAATCAAAGGAAGATATTAATATGTACCTTTCCATGGTATTTCACTTCTGCCCTTGGTTTATGATTGGCTTGCATCCAACAGATCTTAGATTGTTCATTATTGTGAAGAAGAAACATAAGCTTAGATATCAAGGAAATAGGATGTGTCACAGGAGACTGGGGTTGTAAGGAAAGTGAGTCATCAGAGGCAGGAACTAAAGGAAATGTGACATAGTTGTATTGCTTTCTTTTCCATTTTTTAAAATGGATTAAAAGTGGGTAAAGAAAAGGGATGAAATTACCCATCAATATTGTACTTGGGTATTTTTTACATTTCACCCTTTCTTTAAGTCACAGAGGCTCTGAACCTCCTCTGTAGAACTGGCTTTCCTCTGGCCTTTTCCAGGGCTAGTCCCATAGGCCTGGTCCCCACTATCTCTGTCCACTCAGCTGTTGGAGAACCTCTAGCCAGGCAATACTTATCATAGTCCCAATAGTCTGGGACTGACCTATAACCAGGATGCAGTTGGTTGACACTCATCACTTTTGGCTGTGTCCTCCCACACTGATGAGAACAAGCTGGGTCGTTGGCCTCTTACAAAAGCATGAATTTCCCTGGAAAGGTCTGTACCCTCATGACCACACATATTGCATGTTCATTGCTTCTCAGTCCCTACTTTCACAGATAGAAGTCAGAGGTTAACACACACATTCTGAGGGTACCATTGGCCAACCCATACCCTTGTCCAGTAGACATGTGACCAGCAAGGTGGTCGTCTTGTTCTTTTGCTCAGTCTTTTCTTCTTGTCTCTTGTGTGTTACTGTTGTTCTTCACAGCCTGATAGAGCATCGAGGAAATAATTGCTCATGAAGATTTATCTATGAACAAGGAGTGAATGGATACATAGCTGATTTTCTTTATTGAAACTACTCACAGCGTTTAAAGATACAAGCACTTTATTATAACTAACTCACACATGCATAGAAACATCACTCAGCTCAGTTAAGGAAAATAAACTCTCACCGAAACTCTACACTTCTCAGACAAGTTATCTCAGACAGTAAAGGTTCTTGCTGTCAAGCCCGAGGACCTGAGTTCTATCCCCATGACCCACCTGGAAAATAGGGAGAATTGAGCAATGAAAGCTGTAGTCTGAACCACACACACACACACACACACACACACACACACACTGTGCCATTCACAAGCTCATGCACATGCACATATGCACACAGTAAATTAATGTAACTATAAAAAAACCTCACACTTTTTGTGGTTGTGCTCTTCAGTCACCATCCTCTCACTTGTTTGGCTTTGAGTGGTCTCTTCTTTTCTCAACTCATCGTCCATACAGACTGAGCTCAGCTTCCAAGACTGGGTTTACCTCTTCTCCATCCCTTCTCACACCTGTTCTTTTCTTCACCCACATGGCCTCTCAATGCTCTGGTACTTTCCTCCACACGCTGAGTTTCCCTTTGCTGGTTCACGCCACCAAACCCCAAGACCCACCAGCTTGCTAGTTGTTAGCATGGAGAAAATTTTGGGAGAAGGGCCACACCATCTGAGGGACAGGGACAGGCTCATAACCTGGCCCTTGGGTCCAGTGGTTGGTGGACTTACCTGAGCATTCACAGCCTTGGGGTCACTACTGTGGCAAACGTGCAGTGTAGGAGGGAAGCTTGTTCTTGCTATGTTTGGGAAAACACCGAGCAAGATGTAGCAGTACTTTCTGTTTAGCTTCTTGGGTTTTGCAGTTGTTAACATATACCCTATGTAGTGTTATAGCTTTCTCTGCTGTGGTCAGAACTTCTATTTCTACAGGTCCCACCCTCACCAACCCTGAATGAAGACAACCTCTCACAGTCATGGCCATAGGCCAATCTGGTTAAAGCAATTCTTTAATTGATGTTCTCTCTCCCCAGGTGACTCTAGCCTATGTCAAATTGACTATAAAAGCTAATCAGGACACCCACCAAACTATATTCTGTGTGCCCACCTCTCTTTCTTCCCTACTAGTTGAGGCCTAGAGTCTTGTGTTTCGGTTGGTGATAGCCTGGTTTTCCTCTCGGGGTCCTGGTGTGCTCTCCATCAAAACTCCAGATTCTCAGTGACTTAACAAACCATCGATGATGCTATTTCCCACACCCACAGTGGAACATCATGATGAAAGAATTAGCTCTTTCCCCGCGTGGAACACAGCTTCTAATCTCATGCCTGCACAGCACACTTGGCTGTGCCTTGAGCCCGGTAGCATCTTTAACCAGGCAGCACCTGGCACCAGGAAGCAGAAAGAACACAGCCTAAGAACAAGAAGGGAAAACCCAGCCAGTGCCCGGGCAGCTGCCTTGCATATCCCCTCTTGGGTTTGCTCCCCCACCATTTAACACTTTGAACTTTCAGCTGCTGAGATTTGGAATGAGGGAGCTTAATTAGTCAACAAGACAAGACAACATTCTGTTACAGTGAGATTACATACACCTACGGGGTGTTAGGAGACACACAGCAAAACCCAGCAACTTCGGAGACCTGAGAAGAGTGTTATCTTCCAGCAGCACATGGGGGTGTTCTTGGAGATAAAGCGCACAAGACAAATGGTGTCTCTAATTGAAATGCAATAGAAGAATGGAGCCTCAGAATTCTAAGCATGTTTCCTTTTCCCAGTGTTCCTATCCCAGTGTGGCGAACGGATTGACAAAAGAATGGGGGAATGTTTTTAAGTAGAAAACAGAATGGTATACGTCTAGAGGGGCTCAGTGCAAAAGCCATAAAATCCTGCACAGACATCGCCAGCCTGAATTTTAATTTCTACTCCATCTCTGACTTACTCTATTCCTCAATAAAAATGCAAAATGCATAGGCTTTTATTTGTTGGGGGTGGGAAATCTGGGCCCACTAGAATCCTTCTCCATTTAACCAAATTGTTGGTTAGGATGTGTTCAGGAATAGCTGAAAACTGAAGCTCTGTGTCTTTAGAGGAAGGTTCCTTTAGCCTCGTGTGTACGGAGCAGAAGCCAGCCTGACCACGTTGGTCAGGGTTTCTTCTCTTTTTCTCACTCTGTTACCTTCCAATCACTGCCATTCCTCAGGTTGGTCATGTAGATTTTTTTCTTTGTATTTTTGTATCTGAACTACCCTTTTCACTTGGGTAACCAGCATTTTCCAATGTGTTGAGCTTCAGGAAGATAGTGGTAAAATAAGTTCTGAGGGCTACCTGTAGACAGAGGCAGAGGTAGAGGAAGGGCGTGGCTGTGTCTAATGACCAGCGACTGTCTCACAAAGGAAGTGAAGCATTTACAGAAAGATTCTGTGCCATTCAAAGTCTATGCCCCTCTGGGGCCTCATCTTTGCAAGGCAAGCAGCATGCCTAGGAGAAACAGCTTCCATTGAAATCTCTCTCTCTCTCTCCCTCTCTCTGTTAATCTCTCTTCTCTTCTTTCTTCTCTCCTCCCTTCTCTTCCTTCCCCATCACACCCTCTCTTCCATTGATATGTCTTTGCCTCTCTTTTTCTGCTTCCCTCTTTCTCTCCTTCCCTCCCTCCATTTCCTCTCCTCTTCTATTGCTGTGTTGCTCTCCTTTCATCTCTCCAGTCTTCCCCCCTCTATCATTTTCTCCTTTGTTGGCCTGTCTCTGTCTCCTCCTCCCTCCATTTTCGGGAACCTTCCTTAGGGAAAAAAAAAACATGGCAAGCATGACAATTTCCAATGACACTGGAATTTCCATGAGAATTTCTAACACTTTATGAGGAGGATGTGCTTTAAATGATCTAATTTCGTCTCACTAGGTGTTGGCAGTGCTGTACTCTCAGCACTCTGAATACTGGGAGAGAAAGGTCTAGAGTTTGTCTGGATTTTGAGGCCAGCTTAGGATTCTGTCTTTGGTCACTGTTATATTGCTATGAAGAGACACTATGGCCAAGGCAACTCTTATAAAATAAAACACTATAGTTTCATAGGTTTAGTCCATTGTCATCGTGGCAAAAAACATGGTGGCATACAGGTAGGCTTCATGCTGGAGAAGTAGCTGAGAGTTTTACATCTGGTCCACAGGAAGCAGAAAGAAGAGGCTCTGGACTTGGAATGGACTTTTTGAAACTTCAAAGCCCACCCCCAGTGATACAAGTCCACTAACAAGGGCACCCCTTCTCCCACAAGGCCACACCTCCTACTCCAACAAGGCCACTCTTCCTAATCCCTGTCAAGTAGCACCACTAGTGACCAAAGTATTCAATAGACTGTGGGGGCCATTCTTATTTAAACTACTACAAACGCATAGTGAATATTCATCTCAAAATGAAAATACAGCAACCAACAAAATGGTTAATTAATTAGTTTTAAAAATTTCCTCTCTCTACAGTGCCCAGATTTCAGTCTAAGAGACCCCATATTTAAATGTAAAGTGCAGCAGAACACATTTGTTCTCATGAGGGGGTGGTTTCCTTCTGCATTTAGATGGCCCCGCAGCTCAGTTTTATATATCACCATTTAAATTTGAAATAAAAAAGCAATAGTTTACCATACTCATGTTTTTGCTATTTATTCCACACTCTGGGTACACATGTTTAGCAAGGCACTGGCAGAGTCATCTTTGTCCTTAGAAGGTGCTTATCATAGGGGGTAGTAGCACACCCTCTCCCTTCTTCCATAACTTCAGCTTTAGGAGGCTGAATCAGGAAGACCATGGTTCAAGGTTAGCCTAGGTTACATAGGGAAACTCTCAGAAAAGTAAAAACTAAAAATAAACGAAACATTCATTTTTCTTAGGTGGTGAGGAAACATAGTGGAGTGTCAGGTTTGATGTGGCTATAACCACAGGGCTTGACTCTATGAACAACCATGAGGTATTGCCAACTCCTATAGTGATATGTGACACATGCAGGCAGCCATGACTAGATGATACTCTCCTACTGTGTGAACACACATAGAGTCAGCACAGTCTATCTGGTCTACCTAGTAGAATCCACATCTAAACAGCTTCGGTATTCTGCAACAAGCGAGGACTGGTTCCTTGGTCCTTGGGATGTCCCTGGAGATGGATTTGAGTTCAGAGTATCCTGTTCTCTAGTTAAGAGTAGGAGATGAAGTTGTAAAGACAGACATCTGGATCTATCCTTAGAACTCACCAAGAGTTTGGATCCAGAAGAAACAGTTCATATTTGTGCAGCCGTTGCCTGTTCCATTTCTGCCCTATGGTTTTTAGACAAAATATATATTTCTCCGATAGAGTCTAGGAAGTAACATCGGTTTGCCTCCTTTATGTTCCATTTGCTTCTGGTGGGATACATTATTCAAGTCTGTCTTCTAATTATTAATTCTTGCATTGTGTGGGCTATATGTGCTATTAATCTCTAATTTATGTTAACTTTGCATATACTCATTCCAAATGAGTCCTAGACTTAGAGAGCTGACTTTGACAAAGCTAAATTTTCTAGAATGGTTTATGTTTGCCTTAGCCAAGGGGCCAGGGTTGGAGCATCTTGATTCTCTCTCTTGATAGTGACCTTTTATGAGTCAGAGTCACCATCCCAAGCATTCTGGAAAGCCCTTCTTACATAGTTTTATTTAGACTCCAAGCTAGGTGGAAACAGCCAAGTATTCTTGTCTGTGATCCAAGTTGGCAGTCTCCCTAGCAGAATTCTCACTATGGGTGTAAGACTCCTCCAAAATCCCACCAGGAGAAAGGGAGGGAAGGTTTTATCGAAGACTTTAGTGGATTCAAAGTCTCTACTCTGTCTCCTATGGTTGTCACATTGAAACCCCTTGACAAATTAATTGAAGAGTACACCCATGAGCTTTCTTTCTGAGTTAGTCCGATGTATGCTCACATCTTTGGCTACTGCTCAGGTTCCTAACTATCCTGAGAACCTAGCTATGCAACTAAGCAATATTTACCTCCAGAAATACTGAAAGATTTCAGAGGCAGAGTGGGGACATCTGGTCTACCACAGGTTGTAAGGAAATTAATAGAATGTACTTATTTTGGCATCCTTTGAAGTTTCCAATGATAGAAAAAAATTAATTGTATGCCATTTCAAATTAAGTATAACAACAAAATCATTTCCTAATGGATTATATTTTCACTTATATGTTGTTAAACTTTTAAAAATATTCACTTTTTATCACATGAAAGGGCAGTCTTCACTTTTCAGGAGCCTGAATAGGAATTCTTGCATTTAATGATTTATTTGATCAACTGGTTTAACAAATCCTGACAGTTCCCCTTGGAGAATATCTTGTTTGTTGGTGATTTTTTTAAGAGGATAAAAAAATCTAAATATCAGAATGAAACTGAGCAGCGGTTTCAAAGACAAGAAGTTCAAAATGGGCAATGATGAGTATAAGCCCAGATTTGCCTGAATCTATAGGTGTTCTCCCTGTACTAGCAATTGGAGAGAGGGGCTTGTGCAGTCCCTGGAGAATCCCCTGAGCTCCAGGGATCTCACCACCACCTGTGTGCACACCTACATTCTCAGTCTCAGTTACAGAAATGAGAATGCTCCATCTTCCAACCAGCCTTCCAGGGGAACATTTCCAATCTAGTCAAAGAAATTCCATGTTCTATCAGGATTTAGGGCTTAAACCATTGTTCTATTCAGGGACCAAATAAAAATGTCATCAAGTTCTCTGGAAAACATCAACTCTGACTATCACACACTACTTTGAAGAAGAAAGGGCAAGCAAACAGCAACATTAACTTGAGAAGATTTAACTTAGAAGCATGGTGGTCCCAGGCTCCTGGGAATCCATGGAGGAGGTCCCTTGAGTTCCTGTCACTCACATCCTCTGAAACATCACAGAGGCCTGTAAGTTTCTCAAGCTTTGGAATTGAAAAGTGAGCCAAGACACGTGTGGAGGTGAGGAAGAGGGTAAACCCTTCAGTGTCTGGGGAACCAGATGGGATTAGGAGTTTTGAGGGAAGAATGTGGGGGAAGAGAGAAACTGGAGGGGAAGGGGCAAGGTAGAGCTTCCTTAAGTTGGCTCTCTAATCAGGAGCTTCAGGGCTTTGATGACTGGCTTGAAAAGTTACCAAATCATTCTGAATCATGATCTCATTTGTATAATGGGAATAAAAATCGCTGTCCGCATAAGAAAATGGATGGGAAAGCGCTTTGAAAAGAACATATAATGATAAAAATTGTGTCATTATAGCTAAGCCTGCACAGCCTGGTACTTACGGAGCAAGACATTCGGGTCAGTTCATTCAGGATGAAAGTAGAAGAGAAAGAGGCTCTGGAACAGCAGTCAAGGATGCTCCTTCTTCAACAGTCTTCCATTAGCCTACATTATGCTGGCATGAAAAAGGGCAGGGGTGATTTTAAAGAAGATTCTGGGAAGGGTTTAAGGGGATTCCTGCTCATCCACTGATTATATACAGTAGGCATCACGTGGTATGTGTTTTGTACCATGAACGATGCTTAGAGAGGCTCAAAGGAGGCATTCTACCAACACGTAGAGGCAAGGCATTATCAGGGCAGGATTCTGAAGATGGGGTAGAGATGCTGAAGGAGAGAGGTGACCAGGTATCCAAACAGGTGGCAGAGGCAGCCTTTTCGCTATGAGGAGATTTTTTTACTGAAATGCTACTAAACCAGTTCTACATGTGAGTATATGAATGTATGCATACACACATAGACACATACATATCTGTGCACACACACTGTCCATATACATGTGTGCAGCATGTAAAACTGAGTTCCTGACTTTACACTAGAGTTGCTGTAGAGCTGAGAAGACATTTTGTCAGTTGTGAACAGGCCCACCATGTCCCATATCCTGACTTTGTGAGGTGTGGAATGTCATTTGAAAAGCTAGATCTTTGCGTGGCAAATCTGATTTGTTTGTTTTTGTTTGTTTCTATATTTTTGTCAGCTCCAGGAGAAGATTTTACTCTGGGACAGTGTTGACACTTCTTTTATCTTTTTCTTCTTCCTTTGGGCAATCTCTCTCTCACTCTCTCTTTCTCTCTCTGTTTCTCTGTTTCTCTCTCTCTGCCTCTCTTTTCCTCTCCCCCATCTACTCTCCCCCTCTCTCTCTTTCTAACCCTCTATCCCTCCCTCCCTCTCTATCCTTGTCTCTCTCTGTGTCTCTTTATCTCTCTTCTATTCCTCTCCTTCATATCTGCCCTCCCCGCTTTATGCGCATGGGCGTGCCTGTATTGGAGGAGGCCACAGTTGATATCACATGTCTTCTTCCCGTGCTCTCCATATTCTATTTGAGTCAGGATTTCTCACGGAGCCTGATATGAATCTACTTGGCTAGGCTGACCGGCCAGAGAGCTCCAGTCTGCCTTTCTGTCCCTTCTGCCTTTCCCCAAACTGAGGTCTATAGACCTCACTCAAACTTTATCTGTGGGTAGTCACGCTTGCGCGACAAGCACCTTGCACACCGAGTCATCTCCCTAGCCCAACAGTTGACAATTTTAGTTAACCAAAAAATAAGATAAATTGTTTGCTTATGGTCTCCAGAATAGCAGCAGATGACAATGCACTCATGTGCCACTTAGAATACTGAAAATCAGCAAGCCTTTTAAATCTGCATTTTTTCCCTAAATATCATCAATGCAATCGATTTTGTGAAGTGTGGATTTTTCGAAGTTGAATGATGTTTAAGTCTCAGCTCTTTGCGAGGCTGCAGGATAAATCTGGTCTTGGGATTAAATGCATATGATTAAAAGTATATAATAAGAATGCCCTCAGCTCTACAGACCCAGGGAGCTCTGGGCTGCTAATGGGAAAATCAAATGAGTGGAGAATGTGGGGCATCCATGGGGTCCCTCAGCAAGCTGGGTCATTGAGCAGCAGAAAGTGATGTCAAGGGTAATGTCTGGAGGAGGGTGCAGAGATGTCACCTGAAGGGTAGCAGTGATGGGGATGGGGCAGGCAGCACAGCTTGGGTACAGGCAGAAGGCCCACAAAGCCAGTGGCACAGGAGTAGGAGGCAGCCTTCCATAGGGGAAAACCCTGCTGCTTCTCCAGCCACAGCTCAGGGTTCTGTCTTTTTCACACTAAGGATCTCTGACCTACACTTCTTAGCACCCTGCATACATCATGAGTCAGTGGCCTTGCTCAGAACCCTCCAGCCAGGAACCCTGTGAGAGAGCCACTGGTTCCTAACAGCCAGGCACACTGGTTTGGCTGCTTTGAGCCACAGGGGGCAATGTTGGTGCCTGGGCCAGGCTGGGCTCACACAGCACCTCTTTCCTGAANAAAAAAAAAAAAACAGTATAACCTTGGAGGAAGAGAATACAGGGATGCCCCGACTTCAGGCCTAGAAACAACAGAAATCCCAGAAGAACAGACAGGCAGGACAGGGTTCATGCTCCTATAGGCCATGAGAATGGGACCAGCTGGAAGAAAGCACTGACCATCAGCGTGCATGAAATGCCAACCACCACAGCAGAACCACCAAGCAGCCTGGCTGTGAAAGACATGAAGCCCATGATTCTGGCCCTCCGTGGCTGCTGGAAGTGGCTACCAAAAGTGGCAGTCTTCTGCAGAGAATGCTACTCTCTCAGCCTCCAGGCACTGAAGCAGTCTGGGGAATGAAGTGGGAACTGGGCCAATTAGAGGCCCCAAACCTTCATGCATAGGTAGGGCCAGCTGTGTACATAGTATTCCTGGTACAGAACACTTTTTACAGCCATAGCCTTTGTGCATGGAATTTCTTTGTTCAAGCTTTTTGAAATGACTGCTATGGAGTCCTTCAGAGAGTGACAGTGTAGAGTCATTCAGGGGCTGCCTGTGTCCCATGGCAGGTGGAGAGAAGGTTCATTTCTATAGGATGAGTGGAGGAGGAGAGGCTTAACTAAAGAACGTGTTCACAGCATCCAAAATATCTTGAATTGCCAGTGTGTTTTTGGCTGGTTCTTGCTCCACAGACTCTTT
>LOJH01043400.1:0-14001 GCA_001685095.1 Ellobius talpinus
ACCTCGATGGAGTGGGGAGGACCTTGGACTTCCCACAGGGCAGGGAACCCTGACCGCCTTTGGACTGGAAGGGGAGGGAGAGGGAGGAGGAGGGGGAGGGGAAGGAATTGGGAGGAGGGGAGGAGGTGGAAATTTTTAATAATAATAAAAAAATTTAAAAAAATAAAGATTAAAGATGTGGGTTAGAATAAAACAGGCATAGTTAAGGAGCAAAGAACAATGTTCAAAGTACAAAATCCTTGTTAATGTTATGTTTAATTTACCAAAAGAAAGAAATGGAATCAAGTACCAACTTAAATCCTTTAAAATGTAGAGAAAGAAATTGCCATCACATATGTGTATAAAATATCTTAGTAATCTATGGTTTTCCACTTAAAATTGTTTCTCTCATAACTGGGTGTGGGGTCCAGATTAATTTGAGCTATAACCACCACACCTGTCCTTGAGCAATCCTGTTGCTTTTCCCACATAGTTTCCCAGGGCACTATGAGTAGACAAAACCATTATTACAGTGTATTTGGAGCTTAATGATTGGATGCTGGTGCCATCAGCATCAGGGATGTGTCTGGTATCTTTGATATTATTACAGATCGAGAGTAAGCAAGAACGTTCCCGCTAGGATCAAGTCCCACCCAGCAGCCTTCTTCTGACCTGGCTTGTAGGGATTCCCTAGCTTTGCCGTCACCCGTGAGCATGCCTCTTCCAGTGCAATACTGGATCTGTCTGGCTTCGTTTGTCTTGCAGAGTCTTATGACGCGTTCTCATACACACTGAGGTTGTGTTTTCCACACACTGGGATATAAAGTGAAAAAATATGCAGAGATAAGCCCCTTACGGAGTTTATATCTTTGTATGTAAAACTTCCATAATCCTGTTCAATTCTTATTTTAGCTTTACTTTGTACTCAGAAAATCTTAAGAGCATGTGAGCATTCTACAGCCAAGTAGGTTCTTCATGTCTACTTCCCATCAACTCAGGCTTCATTACTACTCCATAAAGCATATTTTATGTGATTTTTCTCCCTTTAAATAATTTCCTTCTAAGATTATCTATGGTAATTTAGTTTCACATCTCTAATGATCTCATTTCCAATCTGGAAGTTTTACCCTTTTCCAACCCTCCGTGTGATCTGTATTGTGACAGTATCCCCTAAATGCTTATGCGTTTTCCTCTGTATATTTTCATCGTCATTTTTAAAACACATCACAAGGTATTTGAAATGTTGTTTCTTGTCCCTTATAAGTGTTTTCATCAATATTTAATATTAGCTGCCATTGGAAGGCTTCCTTGGTGTATTAAAGATTATACTAAGTGCCTGACAGTCGTTACATCATTTTATCCTCTCTGAAAACCTTTGAATTGAGTAGTTCTGTTTTCTCTAATTCAGTTAAAGACCATGAATATGGGAAGGGTAGGTCTTATTCCAAAACCATACAGAAAGTAACCATTAGAGCTTGTAGTTAATGGTGAGTTCAATGTTCATCATAATTATTGTGGAAAATCTATTGTGATTGTTATAGAAGTACTTTAAAAGTTTAGCTATTGTTAACCAGTATATTTCCATTATTTAAACACTATATAAAACAAATCCTCATTAGTGAGAGCAGGCATCAATTTGTCAATGCCAGTTCTAATTCAAAATGATAAAATTCAGACTTATTTTTCTCCTTCCATAATCACCTCACACTTTTATCAATCACGATCGCATTTCCCAAAAGACCCAGGCACTGTTTTAATATCTCTCTACCATCCCCTCTGTTATTTTTCTACCATAATTACTCTGAACTCACCTTTATTGATAGACAATGATAAATGTGCATAAGATCACCACACTTTGAAAATACTCATTAATTTTCATTATTCACATATTCTGGAGTTGACTTTCGTACATATATTGTTCATCAATTTTAATGTATTATGACTCCAAAATACTAATATACAAACACCAGCTACATTAAAGTTAGACTGTATCATTATCTTTGTAAGTACATATTAATTTATGCACTGGTTATATTAAAGTCAGCATATGCATATATAAGCATGTATACATATAATATCAGATAACTTAGTGTCAGTTAATATTTCTTCTTATTTTAATATATAAATAGAAATACATACTTACACATACATACATTTTAACAATACTAAACAAGCAGTGTATATTATACATTTCTCTCAGGTAATACAATGCTTATATATTCTCTATTATATTCCTTTCATCACTTTTCATAACTGAAACATTGATTGGATTTATATTTTCTCAAACACCATAACAAATGAGCTTGTGATTATGTTTGAAATAAAACTGAAAACATCACTACAGCCTGTGTATTGTGTCTTCTCTGGAAGTCACTGTCCAGTATGTTAGGCACTAGCCTTAGCTGGCTATTTTAAATGAATTAATTAAAATAAGTAAAGTTCAAATTCAGTTTATCAGTTATACTAGTCCCATTTCAACTATTCAAAGTCCATTTATCACTAATGACTAGCTTTTTATAGAGAGCAAACACAGGACATTTTCCATTGTCATGGAAATTCTACTGGGCAATACTGGTTTAGGAATTCAATCTCCTAAAGACAACTCCTAAATCAATCTTTAGGATTTCTCTTAAGATTATTTTCTTCTTCTAACCCTTGCTCTTTCATTATGCTCAATATTTAGGTTTTAATAAATTTCAACAATCTACCACTTTGCCATAATAGTACTGGGAATACTTTGCACTATAAGATTGATAATGTCAGTGCTCACAGATTTAAAGTCTGCTGTGAGTTCCCTTAAAGCAATATATGTTTAGCAACTTTTATGTCATTCCCTAGCCTCCTAAAATATAAAATATATTTTATAAAATACAAAATATAAAGAAAGACATTTTTTCAAACTCTCTAAGAGAGAGTGCAGCCACTATGAATCACAGTGATAAAAACCATGTGGTACTTGTTGAGAATTTTGATTCTAGAGTTGGAAAGGAACTTAGTGGTTTATTATTTTTTAAGAACAAGTTATTATTTTAGCTCAAAAAACCTGTATTTCTACCACTGTCCACAACTTTATACTCTGAGCTTGTTTCTTTTCTTGGATTTCTTTTTTATAATATTCTGAAGCCACTGAGACCCATGTATGAATGGCAAGTTAGGGGATTTATAGTCATGGTACACAGATGATAACTGGCCAAGATGAATGAAGGCTCTATGTTGTATGAATATTTTCTCCAGACTGAAACATTTTCACCCAGAGGGAGGGAAGAAGCTGAGTAGGTTCACATATTAGTCATCATCTTACTGAAATCAGTGAGACTCAGGAAACTCACAATACCTATGAGTCCTCACCCTTCCTCACAGTTCTATAGGGATTATACAGTGCCCTGGGTTGAGGAGACCTTTAGTGGTATAGCTAGCTGCCTTTGAGTTGTGCAGGGAACTCCAGTGATACAGCTTTGATTAGTCATCATTTAGGCTGATGTGGATCTTTAAGTGAGGCAACCGAATGAGTCCCTAATACCCAATACTTCTGAAAGTAATCCAGCTATATGGTAATGCAATCAATGCTAATGAACTCATTGTTTGTTCAACCCTGGTTGCATGAAATTGATTCTTTGATCTGTCTTGCCCTTTCAATATTGAGTTGACTAGAAACTGATTCCCGGGTAAAAGTCGTATAATATAACACCGTAATCTGGGCTTTGTAGGCATAGAATCTAGACTGAGATATCTATATACTTAAAGAGACTAAAACCAAGGTTTAATTAATATACATCTTTTAGAAATACTATTTATTTGTTTGTACTTCACTTCCCTAATGATTGAAATTAAATACCAAAGCACAAACTTCATCCTTTCAGTATGAAAACTAAATTGTCTTCCAGAACAACCTTTCAAAGACAAAGCAAATTTGTCCAGCAACATATATGCAGTGGTTTATTGTGAGTACTTAATGTTATGAAACTATTAGGTATTTAGAGGTGTTAACATTAATTTTCATATACTGATGAAATGCTCATTCTGTCTCTGTGAGAGAAGAAAGTCAAAGGCCTGACCACCTTTATATCCATAGAAGCAATACTGGCCCTGCCCACATTTCCACAGATTCTCCTGTCCATCTCTTTACCGGCAAAAGCAGAATATGGGCAGAAAGTCATCAGGCATCAGAACAATTCATATTCAAGGAATAGATTACTAGGAAGTGGGAATATCTAGAAAATGTTCTGTTTTTTAACTTTTTATTTAAAATTTTTTAATTTTACATACTAATTCCCATTCTCCCTCCCTCCCCTTCTCTGGCTCTCCCATCTTCCCCATCCCATCCCACCCTACCCCTGTGCACTCCTCAGAGGAGGTAAGGCCTCACTTGGGGAGTCAAAAAAGTCTGGTATACCAAGTTGAGGCAGAAAATGCTATAGGTTTTATAAAATAAAAATGTCTCAGATGGCCTCATCCTTACAAAAAAACTAAAACAAAATGTTTAAGAATTTGGAGATTAAGATTGATATTCAGAATACAAAAATTAAAATTATGTCTTCAAGATTAATTTAATTAGAATTGAGAACACCTTTCATTCATCATTTATAACAGGAGTTTTAGACTTCTTGATGGATTCTTGTTGTACTCATGGAGTAATTTTATTGTCCTAATTTATAACAAGCTGTCTTCTGACTTTTGCCAGGCTCATATTTATACTCAGGATCCTGCCACTTTGCAAGCAAGTTAGTTAATGGCACTCTCCAGTTTATTAGTAAGCTTAATTAAATCAAATACAGAACTATCGCTCACCCATCTTTGTGGCATTCTACTACCTAACACAAAGCTATCATTGCAATGTGAATAGAAATAATTTTATTCAGTAACCATCTATTGAGCTTTTTCTCTTATGTCCCAATGCTCTGGGCATGGGAAGAACACAGCGCTGTAGTTAAGAATGTGGGCGTCACATGAGAAAGAATCTGTGTTCAAATCCCTGATCTGTCATATACTATGCCCAATTTCCTCAGCTATAAAATAAGTAGAATAATAGAGCTTTCTTCTCAGTTGAAGATGCAGAAAGATAATGCATGCAACTTGCTAAAGATACCTTGCTGCATGAGCAACAGTTATAAGACAGTTGCATAGAACAGGTTATACATTTTCTAAACTGCATTAGTGACACATTGAGTCTGGGATGGCGGATCCCAGTACTTGGAGGCTGAAAAGTTCAAGACCCTGCTTCAAAAGAGAAAGGAAAAAGATTGTTTACAATACAACCATAACCCCTGCACAATAAACACATTAAATAAAAGCCTAATAAGGAAAGAACTTCTGCCATTTTATTCCATTATTGTATACCTGTGGTCTAAAATAATGCCTGAAGAAGCTTTTAAAATCTTTAAAATAATAAAGATTTTTTTAATTTATTGAATCAGGATACTTTAAATAAAAAATATTTTCTTTTATCGTTTTAACTTTCACTGCTTGTATATTCACTTGTATATTACATAAAGTCATTTTATGAAAATACATAATTTCCTTGAGTATATTCCTGCATTCCCAAGTCCCCCTGCTTCTCTCCTCTTCCATTAGTCTCCTTTGTTCCTGTAGGAAGCTTTGTTTCTACTTTTATGAGATACTTTCTTATATGGTTTTATGTATCTATATAAAATTAGTAAGACATATGGGAGTAAAACATCTGGCATCTGAATTCTGAGCCTGGCTTGGTCTGCTTAAGATGGTTTTAAATCCAGTTGCTTTTAGGGGTGTGTGTGTGTGTGTGCATGTGTGTGTGTGCGCGTGTGTGTGTGCATGTGTGTGTGCGTGTGTGCGTGTAGTGTACATGGAATAGGAAGTCAGATATCCTCAGATCTCCCATAACTGTAGGCACAGGTTATGAGCTGCCTAACAAGCTACTGAGAATGGAACTCAGGTCCTCTGGAAGAACAGCAGTCCTGTTCATTACTGACTCCCCTTCCTAGCCTGGAAACTTGTTTCTCCCAGTGTTTTCTTTACCAGGTTACCTCGAACTCAGGGATCTGCCTGTCTATGCCTGTAGTTGGGTCCTCAAGGCTTCCTCTGGGGAGGAGGTGAGAAGATGCAGCATCAATGACACAGACTCTGGGAGTCAGGTGAAAGGGAAGCAGCAGACTCGCTTATTTAGCAATGGGGAGAACCTTATACACCCTCCCAGCACCTAGGCATTCCGATCTGTTGACCATGCGTGGTCACCCCTCATTGGCTGGTTACAATCAGGACCTCTGACAGAGCCTGTAGCTAGGTTCTCAGGCAGAAACGTGTGGTCACCCTTCATTGGCTAGGCATGATCAGAACCTCTGACAGTGCCAGGCAGACCCCTCTACCCCACTCCCAAGTTGGCTCATCTCTTGGCCTGGTAGGACTTAACTTCCTACATATCCACCCTTTTTTATTTATTACATGGGCACTCAGCAGAACAAAGTTCTTTGCTCAGGTCTTTTTGACCCCGCCTCAGGAGAGGTCAGCAACAGGACTGTGCCTGTCTTAGATTTGCCTACCAAACAAGCTCTTACCCATCATTGACTGCTAGTCCTTGAAGAACATTCATTCCGGGAGAGTTGTCAGGGTGGGAAGACTAGGCAGTAGCCTTTTGTATTTCAGATAACCAAACATGCATATCCTGCAGAGGACTGCAAGAAGGATGCCAAAGAACCATTAACACCTGAAGAGTCACCTTAGTTGCTGCCCATTGCTGACAGATCTGCTACAGGAGACATTTAAAGAGAATAAGGATTAGCAACAATACCACCCTACCAATTAATGCATATGTGAATATCCAGGAGGGATGAAATAGCCTTTTTATATTATGCCAAACTTTAAAAAAAAAGAAGAGTCAAAGGCCATAACCTCTGCCCTTAATAAATCAATTTGTTTGGGGAAGAGGCAATGAGAGCAAGAAAGGGGAGATATTACCCATCCTGGGTTATTCCTTCTTTGGTGGAAGCAGGGGGCTCCATGGCCAAGCACACATCTCTTACCATGGCCAATATTGGTGTCATGGCACTCTGAGGAAAAATGCAAGCATACCCTTGCTCATGGGTTAGCAAGGGGGCTGGTGGCTGCCATTAGAGGGAGATGGGATCTCTCCATCTCACCAGGGACATGGGTATGTTCTTTGACAGAGATGCCAAGTGCTTGTAGGCTGGGCTAAGCCCTTTGTCATCAAAACTGAGAAAGTTCATATGGAAAAGGACCTCTGATGAGACCAGATAAGGATCTCTCCTAGCCTCTGGTGAGTTAGTCCTAGCCAACAGCTCCTTAAGAGATCTGTTGGTCCTCTCCACAATGGCTTGTCCCTGTGGATTGCAAGGGATGCCAATGGTATGGGAAATCTTCCAGGACCCTAGAAAGTTATCAAATTGTTGAGAGGCATACACAGGGCTATTATCATTCTTAAGTGCCCAAGGTACCCCCATAACTACCATGGTCTAGTTAAGGGCCTTGATAGCATTGACAGCTTTCTCCCCAGAAGGAAGAACAGGTATTTATTATCACATGAACATATTTAAGATTGCCAAAGGGGGCATAGTGTGTAATATCCATCTGCCAGATGGTGTCAGGTAACAAGCCCCGGGGATTAGCCCCAGAACACTAAAGTGATCCTATGGGGGCAAAAGGGGCACAAGGGGCACATGCCTGAGACAAATGTATACATTGGGGAAATGGTAAATTTGGAAGAAGTCTATGCAAGTCCTGTGGAGGTAGATGAAACTGCTGATGTGTAGTGATATTTCACTTGTATTTTAATAAATAAAGTTTTCCTGAAGACCAGAATGTGAAACAGCCACACTAGTGAATCATACAGGCCAGGAAGTGGTGGCACACACCTTTAATCCCAGAAGCCACACTAGTTAGCCATAGAGGCCAGGCAGTGGTGGTGCATGCCTTTAATCCCAGCACTAGAGAAGAATATAAGGCAGGATGAGACAGGAACTAGCTCTCTTTCAGTCTGAAGATTTCATAGAGGTAAGAGCTCTCTAGCTGCTTGGCTGCTTTGCTGGTCTTCAGGTTGAACTCCAGTATCTGTCTCTGGGTTTTTATTATTCATGTTACACTGGAGAAGAGCCCTGGCTTGCTCTAGGTGATCAGTACTGCCTGTTAATATTATGGTGACTGTGACCTCATTTCTTTGAGTCAATATTCTGGGTAATTTGGAGTGTGATCTAATATGTGACCGGGACCAAGGCTCAGTCCTCTGATTTAAGACATCTTGTATGAGCAGTATAGTGCTGGTAATAGGAGTCAGTGAGTCTTTGACTCGAGAAAAGGCCAGGACACAAACTGCCTGTACAGTTTACTGGCTGTAAGAGAAAAAGTTAACAGGCTCAGCCTGGCACTCCACTAGATCCTTGTGAAGGGCCAATAGCTCACCCAATTGAACTGAACCAGAGTTAGCCATAACATACGTAACATCTTTGGAGCCAGGACACTGGATAAGAACACCATATCTGTTTGTATGTGTGGTCACCCCTCACTGGCTAGGCATGCTCAGGACCTCTGACTGTGCCAGGAAGACTCCAGGTATCTCATGTCTTGGTAAGGTAGACCTTAACTTCCTACATATTCCTCCCTAGTTCTGGGACTAAGGGCATCCACCACTTCACCATACTACTTTCTGTTTCATTGGTTTAAAGTTTTCATTATACAGGTCTTTCACATTCTTCTTAGGTTTATTCCAAGTTGTTTTATTTTTGCTTTTGTTTTTGTAGGAATTACTGAGGATTAGTAATTTTTAGAGGAGCAATGTTGCCTTCTTTTATGGTGTAGGAGGTCCTTCTGTATTTGTATTGCTTTCATTGGTTGAATAAAGAAACTGCCTTGGCCTTTTGATAGGGCAGAATTTAGATAGGTGGAGTAGAAAGAACTGAATTCTGGGAGGAAGAAAGCAGAGTCAGAGATTGCCGCCATGGAGCCACCAGGTCAGACATGCTGAATCTTTCCCGGTAAGCCACGGCCTTGTGGTGACATTCAGATTATTAGAAATTGGTTGAATCAAGATGTGAGAGTTAACCAATAAGAGGCTAGAGCTTATGGGCCAANAACTGCCTTGGCCTTTTGATAGGGCAGAATTTAGATAGGTGGAGTAGAAAGAACTGAATTCTGGGAGGAAGAAAGCAGAGTCAGAGATTGCCGCCATGGAGCCACCAGGTCAGACATGCTGAATCTTTCCCGGTAAGCCACGGCCTTGTGGTGACATTCAGATTATTAGAAATTGGTTGAATCAAGATGTGAGAGTTAACCAATAAGAGGCTAGAGCTTATGGGCCAAGCAGTAATTTAATTAATACAATTTCTGTGTGGTTATTTCAGGGGTTAAGCTAGCCGGGCGGCAGGATGTGGCCCGCACCCATGCCTCTTACTACAGATTGCTACACTTTTATACCCTTTTACTTAGGATTTTACATTGGAAATTGCACAAACTGGTGTTATCAACTAGATATTTAAAATCCTTATTCTTTGATGGATGAGTTTTCAATGTTCAACAAAGACAAGGTTGTTGTATTAAGACAGAGGTATTATTTTTTCCTTCTAGACTGGTGCTCAGTGTTGTGAGCTTCATTTCTAATTCTTTCTTGGAACTAGAATTTTATCTAGAAAAACAATCACTGTAAAAAAAAATTAGGGCCACAATGAATACAATACTATTAAAATAACAAGAAATTTCCTCCTAAACTCCATTCAGTTTATGAAGTAAAGGAACACTGATAATACGATGTTCATGAAGATGTTAGTTACTGTGCATTTATGTTGAAAGGACAAAAGCATAATAAGATAAATTTTTAGTATTGGGTTGACAAAGAAAAAGAAAAGGAAAGAATATAAACACAAGGGAAACAGAGATGTCGAGAAGATGAGACTGTGTTGGTTAAAAACAGAATGAAAAGAAGGAAAGAAACAAACGCAGTCTCATGACACCGAAGGCAGAAACATGAAGACCCTGCAAATCAAGCTCTCCTGTGCTCTCTGAAGAGGCTATCAAATGGAAACTGAAAGGGGAAAGAATAAAGAATGAAGAAAATAGGAGGGGAGAAGAGAAGAAAGGAGGAAGGTGGGACAGCTGTTCTCAAAAAACGGACACTGGGTATTAGGTAAAAAAGGGATAAATGTGAAGGGGTGATGCCATCGAGCCTGGTGCAGTCTGTCCTGATTACTGGTAGCAGCCTCAACCATGGAGGTTTCTTTTGCTAGCTTCCCTTTTCCTTCCAACGAAGAGTTACACAGCACAAAACAGATTATCTAACTATGGATGTGAGAAGTTTGGGTGAAAGAGTCTGGTACAAATGGATTCTTCTTATTTTCTATAACAATAATACAGTGTGCTCAAGAGAACAGTTAATTGTGATCCTAAAATCTCATGCTCTGCCATGCACAGGTCCAGATATGCTCTAACACTGTTAGAAGCACATTAGTAGGTGGCACTATTACAAACGATTTTTAGTTTTGTGTGTCTTTTATTAGTTTATCATATACTTAATTTCATTTGGCATCAAAGTAACACATAACTGATGTTTTAATTTTAAAATTCTAGGTTAAATACCTCCATTACCCCTAACCAACTGATTTGGCTATCTTGTTCATCTTGGGAAATTATGTGACAAGCCTCATTAGAAGAAGACCAAATGAATGAATCCCTTAAGGAACAACAGAGAGAAAGAGACAGAAATCAGAAGGAGGCTAATTGGAGGAGGCCAAGAGCATCCTTAGATGATTGGTGGGGAAGATCCAGTGTGCCATTCTCAACAGGCAGGTTTAGCAATTAAAATCCACTGACTGGAGTAAGTGTTCTTTAAATGTGGTAAAATTATGTTTTAGCTATCCAAAGTGATCCTCTAAATAGTCTTGCTTTCTTTAAAGCATAACCATGCGGTCCACATCCAAGTCATGCTCCTGGGCTGAGCACAATTCTGGGTAGCAGTGGTGTTTATTTGACAAATGCCTGAGGAAATGGGAGCACAAGTAAGGACCAGAGGATCTAATATCCGTGTAGTCTTTCTATAGAAATGGGAGGCATCCCAGAAATAATTAAATGGGTTGCTTTAAACTTTAAAGTGCTTAAGTTAAAATTATAAATTTGAATCCCAGACTTCATTGCATTGGGCTGTTATCTTCTTAACTTGCCTTGCTGTTGACTCAAAAACAGTGAATATAGCATAGGGTCTCTCTCTGTGTGTGTGTGTGTGTATGTGAGTGTGTGTGTGTGTGTGTGTGATTTATTTAATGGAACTGAGTTGAGATCACAAATATGAAAAACTTTGCCTATCACAGCTACACTAACTGCCATTTTGAGATCTATGACACTTATTTCCCAAAAGGGTACCAATCATGATGAGTCTGAATCAGGAAATGGGTCACCCTAAAGCATTGTCATCTCAGTCATCTGTGTGGTTTCAGAAGTACCTAGAAAGTTAGTCAAAAGCAACCAGCAAATTCTGCTGTACACTGAAAGGAATCTCATGGACAGAGTTCGACCTCTTGGTATTATTCCGTCTTACTATTCAAAAGAAAAAGAAAAATTCAACAATGGCACATTAAAAACAAGCATCATATTAAGACATTTAATTCAGAAAAACTAAAGAAAATAAATATTAGTAGAAGGTCACAACCAAAGAAGGGAAGCCTAATACTGAAGTAAGTGATGATTTTATATACAGTATTATTATAAAATGTTTTAAATACCATGTAATAAACTAAAACCTTTGTTATTGAAAGGCACAACTTATCCATTATTGATGCAAATAGTCTGTCTCCATTGCTTCACAGTGAGTTTCCAGAAATACTAACGCCACTGAATGCCCACAGGTGGTAAGCATTAAATGCGGGTGTCAATTTGGCATAGGATGCAGACGAAGGGCTCTACTTTTAGAGAAGTTGAATTGAATGATGTCTATAGCCCTTACCATCATCTTCACAAACTACATTCAAAAGTGTTTCTGGAGCCCTCGGGGGTGCTGGGGATTCATCCATTAGTGAACCTTAAGTCCCAGCCACCACCCCTTCTATGTGTTATATGTGTGTATGCTATGTGTATGTTTCTATGTGTGTATTGCATTATGTGTACCATGTGTGCCAGTTCTCACTGTCCACCTTGCTTGAGTCAAGGATTCTTGTTCACCTCTTCACATATGCAAATCTACTTGTCCCCTGAGTTTCCAGCCATCCCCTATCTCCACCTCCTATCTCACCATAGGAGTACAGGGATTACAGACCCGCACGACAGCTTTACCTTGGTTCTAAAAATGCAAACATATGCCTTCACACTTACTTGGCAAGTGTTTTACTAAAGAGGCGTCTCTTTGGTTCCTTTTATTTTTTATGAGTGTAACATATAGGTGTGCATGTGTGCAACTGGACGCATGAGCACACATATGCTCATGCACATGGAGACCGGAGGTCACTGTACAGTTCCTTGAACGGTCACTCTCTCTCCACGCAATCTTGAATGCAGTGTGTGGTGTATACATGAACCCAACCAAGGCCAGAAATTGCTAGCAAGCATTTTCCTTTATGGCTCTCCACCTTATTTTTGAGACAAGGTCTCCTACTGAACCTGGGGCCCACCATTTGGATGGACTGATTGACCAGTGAGCTCTGGAGATCCTCCTATTCTGTTGCTGGTATAAACTACTGAACCTGATGTTTGTGGGTGCTCATGTTTGCGCATCAAGTTCATCATCCTCTGAAATATCTCTTTATCCCCTTCCACATTATCTTTTGTGATGGGTTTTCTCACTGAACTCAAGGTCATGGACCAGCCGAGCTGGTCAGAAAGCTCTGCTGATCCACCTGTGTCCCCAGCAGTAAGTTATAGAATACACACTACCACTTCTTTTTTTCTCTCTTGGTTCTGAGGATTCAAATGCAAGTCCTTATGCTTGTGCATCAAAAACTTCACTGACTGAATCATCTTCCCATCCTCAATACCTTTTCATTGTTTGCTTTCCATGGAAGTCATTGAGTTCCATGTATGCCTTCAAAAGTACATGAGAAGGTTGTGCTTATGGAAGGCATCAAGTGCTTAGGAAGTACTAACCAATTAATAAAGGAAACTTCACTGGATACCAAATATCTTCGCTATAGTAGATATTGGAACTGTCTTCCTTACCTTCCAGTGGCTTGTAGTCTAATGGAAAACACAGCAATGCAGGAAAAAAGTGTGAAAACGCCATCACAGAAGTCCTTAATAGATTTATCAGTATGCAGTACAAATATTTAGAATGGGGAGAGCGGTGAGTGCCAGCAAAGACTTCACAGGACATCTAGGAACAGAACCAGAAATGAATGCATTACAATAGGAAGAAATAGCATGAGCAAAATCCCAGAGCCATGTGAAAGCCAAGAGAACTGGGATGTGAATGGAGCCTAAGAGGCAATGGAGAATCAGGAGTGCTGGGAGGAGAGATGCTCACAGAGGGATGCTGATCAGGAGGCTGAAATTACAATATATGCTGGGACCATGAGCAACACTGGGAGAAATTGAGCAAGGAATTTGCTGGTGAGATCAATGTTGTTGAAAAACTATTTTGAGGCATATAAGAAAGAACAAAACCCCAAGAAATTTGAAGTTGTATTTAAAATGTATTTTTCTGTCCCAATTTTCCCTAAGTTCATTGGTAAGCTTTTATTTCCAAAGCTACAGTCTTCATTTCAAGTAGTTCGTATCCAACATCATAAAAGAAAGAGATCTTAAGACTAGAAGGCAATTCAATGTAATGTTTTATTCCCTTTCTGTAACATAATACTCCTTGAATCTCCTAGTACTAGATACACTCATGTTGTCTCAATAATTCTTTCGCATTATGTAAAGAAAGTTAAACAATGTGATTCTGATGGAGGAGAAAGCAAACTTTAGATTAAAAAAATAAATTACTGTAAGCATTGAATTATATATGCTTAAGCAGTCATTTAGAAAATGATTCCATCATAAAAACAGAGAAATTGGCATCCAAAAATGGATGTCTCAATCCTGAATATCTACGCCCCTAATATAAAAACACCCACTTATGTA
>LOJH01043402.1:0-14001 GCA_001685095.1 Ellobius talpinus
GTGGGTGGGCAAGGCAGTCCTGGGGAATGGAGTGGTGTCCCTCTGAGCTGGCAAAGCAAGAGGACCAAGCACAGATGGTTCAGCTTGGACCTCAGCCATGGATAAGCTGTGTGACACAGGCTGGTTCCTTGGTCTGAATATGATGCTAAATCATGATTGTCAATGTAACAGGATCTAGGATCACCATGGAAACATACCTCTGAGCGCATGGGGGGTGTTCTAGACTAGCTTCATTGAGATGAAAATATCCCCTCCATACTCCCCAGAATGTGGTGAGCACCACTCCATGGTCCTGGGTTGAATAAAAAGAAAGTGAGCTGAACACCAGTATTTACCTTTCTGTCTCTTTGCTTCCTGACTGTGGATGCCATGTGGTGGCCGCCTCATGCTTCTGAAGCCATTCCTTCCCCACCATGATGGACTGTGCCTTCCAACTTTGAACCCAAAGAAACCCTTCCTCCCTTAGCTGTTTTTGTCTGGTACTCTGTAACAGTATCAGGAAAAGCAGCAAATGCACCAAGCCTTTCTCTCCTCCTCTACAAATGATACCAAAGCTCTCTCTCTGTCTCTCTGCCTGTCTCTGTCTCTCTCTTTGTGTTTGTTTCTCTGACTCTGTCTCTCTGTCTCTCTGTATCATCTCTCTGTCTCTCTGTCTCTGCTTCTCTGTATCCATCTCTCTCTGTCTCTCTGTCTCTGTCTCTGTCTCTGTCTCTCTGCCTCTCTGTATTGTCTCTCTCTGTCTCTGTCTCTCTCTGTATCTCTCTCTCTCCCTCTCTTTAGGAGCCATGAACATGGACTGAGTGACCAGTGGTGCCTGGCCCTCTGTCCTTGCGCTCTCGGGACATCTCTGACTCCTTCCTGTGCATTGATACTGAGCGGGTGTTTCCTCGCCCACGCTTTTCACAGAATTGTAGCACACTCACAGCAAAGTCAATCTGCCATTTTTGTTTCTAATCTTAAAATTTATTTCAATCCTCCCAGGACTGGAAACATGACAGAAAAAGAAGGAAAAAAATCTGAAAGGAATTCTAAAATGTTTTGCTTTGATTGTTTTAAAATAGTACTTCAGATGGTTTTGAAACAATTTAAGTCTCCCAGATTTCAGAAATGGAGTTCCCACCAGTCCAGCATCTCCTGTGATGCCGCCTACAAACAAAGGCAGGTCAAATTTGAAGCAAAAATGGACTGCATAATCGTGTGTGTGTGTGTCTGTGTGTCTGTGTGTGTGTGTGTGTGTGTGTGTGGTGTGTCCAAGGACAACCTTGTGGTGTGGCAAATGGAGCCATCTCACTTTTTTTTGAAACAGGATCTCTCGCTGAAACTATATCTCTATGGTTAGGCTAGGCTGCCTGGCCAGCAAGCTCCAGGAATCCTTTTCCTTCTCCCCGGTGATGGGGTTACATGCATGCACAAGCATTTTGTTTCACATAGACTCTGGGCCCCAAACTCAGCTCCTTAAGCTTGTATGGCAAACAGTTTACCAATTGAGTTGTCTCCCCAACTTTTGGTTCCATATTTTTAACTAGACTTCAAAGCAGGCAGCTCAGTGGATTGTATCAGATGGGGACAACCCTGTAATTAGCACCCAGACTGAACAAAACCATCGTCTGCACCCACACTGCCCCCCCCGAGTCCCCTCCAGGGTCCATAGTGGAACTTGACCTCCAGCACCTGGGGTGACCCTGTGAACCTAAGTCTTGTCTCCCCATTTCTGCTCCTCTCAGTTTCATGTCAGCGTCATCCTGTATTGGCACTCACTCCTCCTACCCCTTTGCTTGTGGACAGACAGCTTACACAGGACGTAGGGACACAGGCCCTGTCCCATCCCCCAGGTACATGGAGCTACCTCAGTGTCTCTCCTTCCTTTGGCACTGTTAGGAGATTACCTATGTCCGTCCTCCACC
Organism: Ellobius talpinus; assembly: GCA_001685095.1. Taxonomy (NCBI): domain Eukaryota; kingdom Metazoa; phylum Chordata; class Mammalia; order Rodentia; family Cricetidae; genus Ellobius; species Ellobius talpinus. The sequence goes on from LOJH01043402.1 coordinate 1,905, forward strand.
TCTCACGTCCATACGTGGGCACACAACCCTAAGGAGCTTGGACTGTGACTTTCAGGAAGGGGGTGGATTCAGGAGGATCAGCTGTCACCCCATCTTGGCTGTGGGACACTGACCACGGAAAGCAATGCCAAGAAGGACCAGTGCCTCCCAGATTAATGTGGCCCCCTCAGGAGGAGAGCCTCACAGCATCGGAGAGAGACCTGGAGAGTTCTAGGCCTGGCATATAAGAAGGAGAATCATTTGCTTTTGGGGTAACCAGAATTCAGTGATTAAGTGAGATATCTCAGACTCACCCCCATCTGTGAGTTCAACCCCCAGGACCTCAGGGATGAGCATTTGAAGATAGCTTCTTTGAGAAGTAAACTAAGGAAAATGAGGTCTTTGGGGTGGCCCTGACCCAACAGACAGAACTTTCAGTAGGAATTAGAAACCTGTAACCCCAGGGGAAGGTGGAGAGGTCTGAGCTAGCCTGGGGTACTGTGATGCTTCATCTTGATGTTCAACTTGACTGGATTTAGAATCTCATGGGAATGTGCCTCTGAGTGTTTCTGTGAAGATGTTTCCAAAAGGGTTGAGCCAATGTGGGACCCCCATCCAACAGACTGGGGTCACCGGACTGAAAAAAAGGAGAAAGAGTCGAGGACCCACATTCATCCCTCTGCCTCTTGACTGGATGTGCTGTCACCAGTCACCTGACACTCCTGCTGCCATCCATCCCCGGTAGTGATGGGCTGTGCCTCCCTCCAGCTACTTTGGTTGGGTGCTTTGTCTCAGCCGTGGGAAAAGTGAACCCCCCTCTCAGTGAATCCCTGCCCTCCAGGTCCAGGAATGTGTGTCTCAGTCTTTCTGTATGGCAATGCCAGATGTCCTACATCCCTGAGTTTCTTCCCTCCCGTGGAAGTGACAGGGACAAGGTGGCAGGTGTCCACTGGGATTGCTGTGTATTTTGTGAAATATAAAGCAAATGTTGAGGTGCGTGAGGACAGAGTCTGGGACAGGAGCCCAGAGGAGCTAGGCGGGAGGCATTTGCTGAGGTCGTTGACAAGCAATTGGGTTGGTGGTGATTGACAAGAAGGTGTGGTCAGACCAGAGGGCCCTGTCCCCTTCCTTGCTCATTGTTATGTCTTCTCACTTCATGCAGGTGTCCCATGATGCTTCATCAGTCAGCTGCTGCCATGTGACATATCTCTGCAGCTCAGAAGGGTTCAAGAGTGCTCCAGCCTCTGCTAGTCTGACTGGCTGTACTCATGGCTGAGGTGCTGCTTCATTTAGCCCTTGTCCCCACTGGGTTGGGAAGTATTTACTGGACCTTGGTCTAAGTTAACCTTTTCACAAAAGAAAGACTCCCCCCACCCCAAAACACTCAGAAGTCACAGCTTGAGCCCACTGCCCTCAACAAATCTCGTTAGGAGATCATCTTGAGCCAGTGTCCTTCCTTAGGGTCTCAGCTGACAGCCCCACACAGGTGACTTGATTCATGTTCCCCACCTTTCTCACTGTCTCCCACTGCTGGCAAGACCCCACCAGGACCTGAATGCATGTCTGATGTGGGCTTCCCCTCTGTATGCTATGAATATGTTTTATTACCACTGGTTATTAAAGAAACTGTTTTGGCCAATGGTTTAGCAGAGTAAAGCCAGGCAGAAAATCTGAACAGAGATATAGAGAGAAAGTAGGCGGAGTCAAAGAGAGGCCGCATAGGAGAAAGATGCTAGCCGGACCGTTACCAGTAAGCCACAGCATCGTGACAACACACAGATGAATAGAAATGGGGGTTAATTCAAAATGTAAGGGTTAGCTAGAAATATGTCTAAGTTAATGGTCAAACGGTATTGCAATTAATATAGTTTTTGTGTTATTATTTGGGTCTGGGTGGCCCGGAAATGAACAAGCAGTCTCTGCCTACACATGTCTACCCTGCTCGCTCCTTCAACAAGTTATCCAGAGAGTATGGCTACATGTAAGCAACAACAAAACTGCTTGAGCCATGGTGCTGACCTGTGTCGTGGTGGCCAAACAGCACTGAGCAACTTCTAAGCTGACCCAGATCCCTGGAAGTCAGTACAGAAGGAGTTAGCAGGTACCACTATCACCCGGCTACCTGCCACCCCTGAAACCCAGGAAGACTATTCTGTGATGTCAGCATTCATCCCCTGCATCAGCATCAACTGACTCCCAGGGCTTGCAAAGCCACTCCCCATCCTGTCAGAGCAGGATGCCCAGGTTGGCCACTCCCAAAGAACTTTCTGGGAGCCTTATCTACTTATCCACAGTCAGAGCCTTGAGACCACGGCCCCTTCCTGGGGTGTCTCTCAGACATGCTGGTTCAGGCCAAGGAGGAGAAAAGCTGCCCCAAGGCCCCTGGCACACACCTAGGCACAGTGCTGAGTGGGGAGAATCCACGTGCTCTGTCTGTCGCAGCTCCAACCCGCTGGCTCACTGCAGTGAAACCACCTTTGACTTAATATATGCTAATTAGATTTTAATGGGATTCAGATTTCCAACAGTAGTACAGCGTTAGCCATGGTAAGTTATAATCATATCTAATTGGTAATTCTAACATAACAAATTTCTTGGATAAATTATTCTTAGTTAATAGTCCCCCAGGAACCACACACACACGCACGCACGCACACACACACACACACACACACACACACACACGCATGCACGTTTAGGGGAAATCAAGGGAAAAAGACAAGGTCAAATCAGGCTCATGCCACTGTTGAAGCCTGGTCTCCTTCAGGCCCCCATCAGTACTGACCATGGATGCTCTAAGCTGGCAGAAGCCAGAGCTGTATACAAACAGTGCAGGACCTAGGGTACACGTGACCCAAATCCAGACTGCTGCTTTTGAGGGAGGTGGCTGCAGTGAGGACTAGCTCTCTGAGTTCATCCTGGCTATAGGGGTCCCCTCCCTGCAGAGTTGGAGCACCTCAGAAGATGTCTAGATTCCAGAGAGCCCCTGCTGAGTTAGCACCTCCTTTGCTGAGCAGTTAGCTGGGCTCCATTCCCAACTGAAGGTTGGGGTGGCCCACTAGCCCTGGGCAAATCCTGGGAGGACCCCTGAGAGTGGCTGGAAGCCAGTCTCCCTGCAGTGAGATGGACTGTGGTTGCTCTGTACGCGACAGGTAATAGCTATCTTTCCCCGCATGTCACTCTGTCCCACTGTGTCTGCCGTTGGCCACAGGCAAGTGTGACTCTCTGCCTGCCCTTCTTTGCTGGCTGACTGTTTTAGTGCCCACAGAGGGTGGGTGGGTGGTGTGGAGGTCTGTCAACATTACCCGAGGCTGGAAGCAGGAGGAGTGGAAGGCGGCGGCAGGGGTGTCTTCAAGCCCCTGGGATTCCCATCCAGCTCCCCACGTGCCAGCTGCACTGTGCCCTGCAGGTCACCGCCTGTTCCATTTGCTAAGTGGCAGGAATTATTCCTATCTTCTGCTGCTGTTCTGTGGACAGGCAAAAACAACCTTGTAGACAATCTGGGTCTGTAAATGTAAGTTCTCCACCCTAGTTTTTTCTTTTCCTTTTTTCTTTTGCAGTGCTGGGGGTGGACCCAGGGTCTCATCTACTGTGCAAGCAGTCTGTCATTGAGCTACATCCCCCCCAACATGTTCTCTTTTCTTTTCTATTCTTTCCCAATTCAAGGGCACAAAGCAACCTTAGGGGACAAGGAAGGAATCTTATCTCTGATCTGATTAAGGAATGGAGATTAACGGTGGCACCTCGGGCTGCGACAGGCATCGTTTATTAGGCACTACTGCGCTTTAGACATTTTCTTATATTTTAATAGTCACTCTCTTATCAGCTCCCATAGCAACCACAAGAGGAGGAGGATTGCTGTTCCCAGTACTTTGACAGACAGGCACAGAGACAGTGTGTAAATGGTCTGAGGTCACACAGTTAGTCAGCAGCTGCATTGGGATTTGAACCTGGGGAAGCTGGATTTTAGAGCTCAGTTCTTTAGCCACTGTGTGGTGTTCTTTAGACACACCAGTTGGGGGATCACCAGGACATAGAAGAACCCACAGCCTTGGAGCAGCACCCAGGAACAAGGAGGAAAGGAGAGAACATTATTAGTGCTATCCTGGGATTCTCCCCAGGGAGGCAGAATTTCCTGGGGTATCATTCCTAGCCACAGATGACCCTCCACTGTCTGTGTGACTGTGGGCAGGTTGCAAAACCTCTCTGAGCCTCTGTTTTTATCTATGAATAGAGAAAATGCCTTCTGTATGCAAGATTTCTCGGAAGATCAGGATGGATAGCACACATCTGTGGAGAGTTGCCCTGCATGTTCCCAAATCTGTCTTTACTTGTGTTCATGGAACTTTGTAAACACAGAAATATTGCGGGAGGAAGAGGAGAGGAGGCACCTGCAGACTGAGGGTTTCATGACCTAACTGGCCATCTTTTGGCAGAATTGCCATGTGGAAGATTTGGGCTTTCCCAGGACTTTCCTTCCAAGAGTACCAGCTCCTTTCACAAGGGGTCATGTTGCAGAAGCTCAACTCTTTCATCCCACTGCCTTGGATTTGGTGGGAATGGACATTCCAAACCCGTGACAGCCCCACCTCTCTGCCCCAGGGCCAAGGGGATGCTGAGGGACACTAGCAGGTGCTATCTTGCCCCCTCAAAGCCCACAGGGGTCACCCACAGTCTGTAAGCTTGTGTCTTCCTGGCAAAAGACACATGAGGTTTTACTGTGGTTTCAGATTCTGCTCAAGGCTCAGTGGGGGCAGCAGTGCATCCAGACTGTGGGATGGGTGGTTCGAGGAGAACACAGTGCAGAATCTCAGAGCTGCTGGGACCATAGTAAGGCTGTAGGACAGGCTGGGAATCCACACTGCACTTTCTGGGCTCTTTCCCCATCTCCCACTGTGTACCCTGAGTTCCATAGACCATCCAAACCAGCTTCTTCATCCCAGGTCTGGTTTTAGGGTAGGCCAGATCAACATTGCCAGCCATGTAAGGCTTCAGTGTCTGGGCCTGCTGGAGTGGTGCAGGTAGATGGGAAGGCCCAATCCCAAAGCTGCCCCACATGCTCAGCTCTGTGTTCTTTAGCCAATGGCAAGCCTCTTTGAGCTGTCAGTCAGTCACTCACTCACTCACGAGTCTGAGATACGAGGCCATCGTCCATCTTCAGAACAATCGAGATAGAGTGTGAACAGTCAGCGCTTAATGAGTGCTAGTTGCTTTGAAGCAAATGAGTTGCCAAGCTACAGGATGCTGCTGCGGCGTGGGGGTGTCTCTTAGCCCTTGTGATGGCTATTCTTAATTGTCAACTTGACTACATTTGGAGTTAACTAAAACCCAGGTGGCTGGGTACACCTTGAGGGATATTTTTTTCTTAATTGAATTATTTGAAGTGAGAAGACCCACTTTTAACCCAGATCTTTTGAGGTGGGAAGATTCACCTTCTATTTGAGCTGTATGTTTCACTGGAAGCTTATATAAAAAACATGGAAGAAGGAAACTCTGTGTGTGTGTGTGTGTGTGTGCGCGCGCGTGCGCGTGCCTGCTTGCTCTCACTGGCAAGTCCATTCCTTGACTGGAATTAGAGCCTGCTTCTTCTGGTGTATTACTGATTCTGGTGTGTACTGAAGACAGCAGAGACATCCAGCCTCATGGACTGAACAATTGTTGGATTCTTGGATCTTCTGTTAGTAGACAGCCATTGTTGGACTAAGTGGACCACAGCCTGTAAGTCATTCTAATAATATATATTTTTCTATCAGTTCTGTTTCTCTGGAGAACCCTGACTAATAGATTTTGGTATCAGAAATGGTTCTAGAGCAACAGAAGTATAAGGATGGATATTTTAAGTGTTTGGAACAGGTTTCCAATATGCCAACACTTACAATTACTGAAGCTGCTCCTAAGAAACTCAGAGATTAGTGAAAGCCTGTGGTGTAGACTTTTGTACAAACCTAAGGACACAAATGCATTTGATTATCCTGTAGATGGAAGTTTCTGTCCTGCCTGGTCCTGCAGCCATTCAGTCCCCCCAAAAAAACACACAGAGGCTTGTATTAATTATAAACTGTTTGGTAATTAGCTCAGGCTTATGATTAACTAGCTCTTACAACTTACATTAATCCATAAATAATTCTTTTATTTATTTATTTATTATGTATACAACATTCTGTCTGTGTGTATGACTGCAGGCNCCTTTGGAAGAGCAAGCAATGCTCTTAACCGCTGAGCCATCTCTCCAGCCCCCCCCACAAATAATTCTTGTATATACTTAACCATGTGACTTGGTACCTTTTCTCAGTAAGGCATTATCATCTTGCTTCCTCTACCTCTGCGGGTGACAGCATCTCTGCCTTTCCTCCTCCCAGAATTCTCTTAGTCTGGTCGCTCCACCTATGTTTCCTGCCTGTCTCCTGGCCAATCTGCATTTTATTAAAGCAATAAGAGTGACAAATCTTTACAATGTACAAGAGCATTATCCCACAGCACTATCCTGATTCACCAGTTGTGAGATGCAATGGGTGTGGTCACTCTGAAGAGAAAAAATTTGACAATTTGTGGAAACAGAAGGAAAATGATGATGCTGGTTGGTCACTCTTAGCACCTCTGGATAGATAACTGACAAAGGAAAAGAGTGAGTCCTGTGATAAAATTAACCAACTTCGAGCATCTCGGGATATGTCGAAGGACAGCAATGAACTCAGCTGACAGCTCCAGATACACACAGTCTGAACTTTAGACTCCAAAGTTTTCTGAGTGTGCCCTGAAAGAGAATCTTCTCTCCAGTACCCACAGAGCCCAAGTTGCAGAAATGAAACCAAAGCCCTCATTATAAGGTTGAATTACAGCAAAAATTCAAGTCCCAGCCTCAGAGGGCGTCAGTGGTTAAAGTAAGGGCTCTAATTGATAAAGAGTGGGGTTCTGTAGCTTGGGATGGAGATGTATGGGAGGACCCTGTTGAGGCTGAGAACTGATTTCTCAGGTTCTCAAGGATTTAATCTCAGTGGAGGAAGTAGTCTTTCCGCCCTCAGCAGATGTACTCACATCCCACCTCCAGAAATATTGCCTTTGCCACCTTTGACTGGGGAAATTAATCCATCATTGTCTGCTAAACCAGCAGTGACTTTGTCTGAAGGAGACACCAGCCAAGGTAATACTGCTGTCCCCCAGGGCCTACCTACGGTGGCCTCTAGACCTATAACCAGACATAAGGTGAAGCAGGTTCCTGGAGGGAAGATAGAAAGTGTAATCCATGAGGAGGAACACTACAATACTAAAGAGCTTAATGAGTTTGCTGATTCATTTAAGCAGAATTTGGGGGAATATGTATGGGAATGGATTTTAAGGCTATAAAATAATAATAGAGGGGACATAAAACTGAACCAGGCAGAGTTTGTTGATATGGGCCCACTGAGGAGAAATTCTAGGTTTAATATGAAATCTTGCTCGGTTATGAAAAAGGTCTCAAAGGTTTGTGTGAATGGTTGGCTGAAGCGTTTGTTGAAAACTGGCCTACTGAAAACGAGTTGGAGATGCCTGATAGCCCTTGGCTTAGTGTTGATGAGGGGATTTTAAGGCTCAGGGAAATTGCAATGCTAGAGTGGGTACCCTGTGTAAAACCTAATCCTCCACCATGGGAAGGCCCAGAAAACATGCCCGTCACTAATCCTACAAGATGCAAAACGGTGAGAGGGCACAGCACATTTGAAGAGCCTTCTTGTTGCTCTTTCCCTTGTGCCAGATTGTAGGCTGGAGATGCTGCTGCTCAGCTGGATGAATTAAACGCAATGGGTTTAATTAGGCCCTGAAGTAGCAGTGGCCAGGTGGTAGCACTGACTCCCTAAGTCAAGGTGATTGTAGTTAGCATACTAGGCAGCATAGTTGAATCTTTGTCTGTAATGGCCGAACCTATAACGGTCAGCCCAGGAAAAGTGAATTCTATGGTGACATGACTCATATGGACCTTTGGTACTGGCTAATGAATCATGGGTTTTCCAGGCATGAAACAGATAAGAAGCCCTACTACATTTCTGTTTGATCTGTATCAACAGAAAAATTCCCAAGCCAATGAAAGAAAGGTGACACTGGATCATGGCAAAAGGGATCTTGGCCACAAACGTTAAGAGTTTTACTGTTAGCCTTTCTCCATTTCTTCCCCAGAGGGACCCCCCAAGGGCTTTTACAAGGGTATGTAACTGTACACTGAGGGAAAGGAAACTATCAGACTTTCAGGGTTCTGTTGGATACTGCTTCTGAATTGATGACACTGATTCTGGATGACCCCAAGAAACATCATGGCCTTCCAGTTACAGTAGGGGCTTGTGGAGGCGGGCAATTGATTAATGGAGTTTTGGCTGGAGTCCGACTCACAGTAGGTCCAGTGGATCCCGGAACTCATCCCAAGGCTGTTTTCCCAGTCCCAGAATGCATAACTGAGACAAACATACTTAGAAGTTGGCAGAATTCTCAGATTGGTTCCCTGACCTGTAGAGTGGGGGCTACTATGGTTTAAGAGGCTAAATGAAACCCTTTAGAGTTGCCTCTGCCAGGGAACATAGTGAATCAAAAACAGTTTCACATCCCTGGAGGAACTGCAGAAATTAGTGCCACCATCAAGGACTTGAAAGATGCAGGGGTGGCGGTTCCCTCCCCATCTCCCTTTGCTCTCCTAGCTGGCCATTGCAGAAGACAGAATTGTTGAGAACTCAGGTTGTGACCCTCGTTGCAGCTGCTGTACCAGATGTGGTATCCTTACTTGGGCAGATTAATGCACATCTCCTGGTCCATGGTAGGCAGCTATTGGTTTAGCAGATGCTTTTTTCTCAGTACCTGTCCATCAGGAGGACCACTAGAGCAATCTGCTTTCAGTTGGCAAGACCAGTAGTATCCCTTTACAGTTTACCTGGAGGATAGATTAACTCTCCAGCCCTGTGTCATAAGTTAGTTAGAAAGGATCTTGATTGTCTGTCTCTTCCACAAAATATGGCACTGGTGCACTCTATTGGTGACATTATGCTGATTGGACCAAGTGAGCAGGAGGATGTAACTGCTCCCTACTCATTTGTAGCACATATGCACATCAGAGGATGGGAAACAAACCCACCAATATTCAAGGGCCTTCTAGGTCAGTGAAACTCTTAGGAGTCCAGTGGGGTGGAGTATTCAGAGACATTAGTTCAAAGTATTAGTTAGTATTAGTATTAGACATTAGTTCAAAGTAAGTCATTGTACCTGGGCCCTCCCACCACCAAGAAAAAAGTACAATGTTTATGGGCCCCTTTGGATTCTAGAGACAGAAAATTTACTCTGGCCCACACACCAAATGACTGGGAAAGTTGCTAGCTTTGAGTGGGACCTGGGACAGGAGAAGGCTCTTCACCTGGTTCAGGCTGCTGTGCAGGCTGCTCTACCACTTGGACCAGCAAGACTCAATAGTCTTTTAGGTGTCGGTGGCAGATAGGGATGCTGTCTGGAGCCTTTGGCAGCCCCATTAGTGAATCACAGAAGAGCCCTTTGGGATTTTGGAGCAAGGCTCTAACTTCATTGACAGACTCTTCTACTTTTGAAATATAGCTCTTGGCCTGCTATTGGGCCTTAGTGGAAACTGAATGTTTGACAATGGGCCACCAACTTACCATGTGACTTGAACTGTCCATCATGAGCTGGGTGTTATCAGACTCATCAAGTTCTGAAGTAGGATGTACACAGCAGTAATTTATTATCAAATGGAAGTGATATATACTTGATCGGGCCCTATCAGGTCCTGAAGGCACAAGCAAGTTACATGAAGAAGTTGCCTAAATTCTATGGTTTCTACTCATTGAAACGCCGTCTGCTGCCGAGCCCTTGCCCATAGGCTCATGGGGTGTTTCCTACGGTCGGTTGACTTAAAGAAGAGAAGACTAGGGCCTGGTTCGCTGATGTTAGGCAAGCACCACCCACAAGTGGACAGCTGTAGCATTACAGCCCCTTTCTGGGACAACCCTGAAAGAAACCAGTTAAGGGAAATCCCAGTGGGCAGAACTTCGGGCAGTACACATGCTCATACATTTTGTCTGGAATGAGAAATGGCCAGATGCACAGCTGTTCACTGAATCATGGATGGTAGGCAATGGATTGGCTGGATAGTCAGAGAATTAGAAAGAATATGATTGGAAAATTGGTGAGGAAGACATCTGAGAAAGTAGTATGTGGACAGATCTCTCTAAATGATTGAAGGATGTAAAGACACTTGTGTCCCATGTAAATATTCATCAAAAGCTGATTTCAGTTGAGGAGGAGTTCAATAACCAAGTAGATAGGTTGATCCGTTCTCTGGACAGTAAGCCTCTTTCTCCAGCCATCCCGGTCATTGCCCAATGGTTGTATGAACGAAGTGACCACGGTGACAGAGATGGGGGTTATGCACGGACTTGACACCATGGACTGCTACTCACCAAGGCTGACCTGGTTGCAGCTGCTGCCAAGTGTGAGATCTGCCAACAGTGGAGACCAACACTGAGCCCCAGATATGGCACCATTGCCCGGGGTGTCCAGCCAGTAACCTGGTTGCAGGCTGACTACATTGGACCGTGTCCTCCATGGAAAAGAAAACGCTTTGTCCTTAGTGGAGTAGATCCTTACTCTGGTTATGGATTTGCCTTTCCTGTATGTAATGCTTCTGCCAAAACCACCATCTGTGGACTTCTAGAATGCCTTATACACCATCATGGTATACCACATAGCATTGCTTCTCACCATTGAACTCACTGCACAGCAAGGGAATACAACAGTGGACCCACAATCATGAAATCCACCAGTCTTACCATGTTCCTCACTGTCCTGAAGCTCCTGGCCTGGTAGGATGCTGGAATAGTCTTTTGAAGACGCAGTTACAATATTAATTAGATAGCAGCAACCTGGAGGGCTGGGCCAGGGTTCTCCAGAAGGCAGTATATGCTCTGAATCAGTGTCCAGTATATGGTTCAGTTTCTCCCATAGCCAGGAGTCACAAGTCCAGGAATCAAGTGATGGAAAGGGAATTGTTCCATTCACTATTACCCCCAGTGACCCACTAGGAACATTTTTGCTTCCTGTTTCTGAGACCTTAAGTTCTGCCGGCCTAGAAGTTTTAGTTCCAGAGAAGGTAGCACTCTTGTTAAGAACCACAACAAATATTCCATTGAACTTAAAGTTCAGACTTTGCCCTAGCCACTTTGGGCTTCTGATGCCCTTAAGCCAACAGGTCAAGAAAGGAATAAGTGTTAGAAGGGGTGATAGATCCAGATAACCGTGGGGAAATTGGATTGCTTCTCCACAATGGAGGTAAAAAGGGTGTCTGGGGTGCAGGAGATCCTTTAGGGCATCTCTTGGTGCTACTGTGCCCTGTGATTGAAGTCAGTAGAAAAATGCAGCGACCTAATAATCCAGGCAGGGTGACAAAAGGCACGGACCCTTCAGGAATGAAGGTTTGGGTCACTTCTCCATGAAGGAAACAAGACCTGCTGAGGTGCTTGCAGAGGGCAGAGGAAATACAGACTGGAAAGTAGAGGAGGGTAGTTCTAAATATCAGCTAAGGTCATGTGACCAGTTGCAGAAACAAGGATTATAGTTGACATGAGTGTGTCTGTCATATTTTGTTAAGAATGTGTTTGTACAGATGTTTGTGTTTCCTTTCTTTGATATATCATTTATATGATATAATTTAACACCAGTTAAAATACTATCAGCTGTTATATTTGAGATATTAAGAGAATATCTCCCAAAGGGCATTGCCACCTATTCTAAAATTTATAATGCATTTGCTGTCGAACAAGGGATAGTTATATCATGTTAGGCATAATTATGACCTGGTTATTGTTTTCATTTGGGAAGGACATAGCAGAAGGAGATATGATGGTCTATCAAATTGACAAGGGGTGGACTTGTGATGTCTCTTCCTGGTTGCCAACTTGGCTACATCTGGAATTAAGGCAGCTGCATGCAACATTCTGGGGAATTTTTTTTCTTAATTAAATTATCCAAAGTGGGAAGACCCACTTTAAATCCAGATATTTTGAAGTTGGAAGATCCACCTTTAATAGGGGCAACATGTTCTTCTGAAAGCCTGCTATGAAAGAAGAAGAAGGCACATTGGAGAAGGTACCTT
>LOJH01043403.1:6952-26291 GCA_001685095.1 Ellobius talpinus
TGTGTGTGTGTGTGTGTGTGTGTGTGTGTGTGTAAAGAGAAGTTAACTCTTTAAACTAGGCCAGGGCTAGCTGAGCTTCCAGGTGTAACGTCAGAACCAAACTCTGGGATCTAGGAGAAGTTACACTCTGTGTCTAGAAAATAGGATTAATGAGCAATGCTTTCAAATAATTTGAGGAAGAGACTGTATGCTATTTAAACAAGCAGCGTGGATGTGACTCACTCTTGAGCCTGTAGGACCACTTGCATAGTATTGTCACTGGTGCAAGAGTGAAAATCTTTCTCATCAAATCAGATTTTGAGTTGGACAAAACATTTTACCTTAATCTTTTAAGGATCATTATATCTAATGCTCTGGTAAAATACTTCAAACACTGAGAACTGATTTCTGCTGTATATAGCATGTGGAGGGTGTGGCTTTCCGAGTGTCCTTCATAGACCCCTAGGACACAAGTTACCTAATGAAGAGTCAGTAATTGTGGCCAGCATAAACTGAGACAGTAACTCTAAGGGCCCGCTACTTCTGCTTGATAAATAGCTCTGTATTATCTTGTCACCTCACATAACACATTAAACAAAACCAGGGCAGATCATAGAGCTAGTTATAAAAGTAAAAGGTAAATTAATAAGAAAATATACATGGATAATTTACTCACTTGCTACATTATTAAAATTGAATACACCTTACAGTAGAGAGATTAACACCAAGAGAAACAAAATAGAAGTACCTAATTCAATAAATTCTATTGTTAAAAACAAATTTATGGTGGTCAAATAAATTTATTAAAGAATAATCCTTCCTTAATTTGGCTATGCAGTAAGTTGTTAATGATGACTGTCAGTAGTATTAACTACAAAGGACAGAAAACTCATTAGAGTTCCTTTATTTTTACATAAATGTTTGTGCTGGCTCTCTAGATTAAGAGCATAATTTATATGTAGCTGGTAATGTTACAGGTGTTATATTGGTATTATATAGAAAACTTTACTAACATGAAACTTGTTTGTATAGTTTGAGCATCATGTAGATGGATGTTGGGAATAAAATGAGGGTCCTCTGCAAGAATAGCCAGTGCTCTTAACCATTGAACCGGATCACCAATTGCTGCCATTTTAAAAACAGACAAACAAAACCCAGCTGACCTTAACTTTAGCCTTTGAATTTCCTCTGGTTTCCCATTTCCCTTTCTGCCCCTCCTCTTTCTCTAGCCTCCTTCATTCCTTTAGTAAAAGATAGGATATGGAAGAGGTTTAGAATAAAATGTCTTTTCCTTGTCACTGAATTGTTCTTTATATAGAAAAACTTGGCTTTAAATCATGTACTTTAAAGTTGACAATAAAAATGTCGATTCTTTACCCTGCCTCTGGGACTGCAATGAATTAACTATCCTTTTAAAAAGATGTTTTAATAAGTAATATTTTTATGTTTGGATGTTTTGCCTACATGTAAGTCTGTGTACCACATGTGTGCAGTCCCTGTATGTAGTACCCATGGAGGCCAGAAGAGGGCATCAAATACCCTGTGCCTGGCATTAGACAGTTAGGAACCACCATGTGAATTATAGGAATCTAACCTAGTTCCTCCGTAAGAACAGCAAGTGCTCTTAAATGCTGAGCCATCTCTCCAGTCCCTCATTGGTTACTATGACATTGTTTTTGTTGTTGTTTTGTTTAAGACAGGGTCTCACTCTGGCTGTCTTGGAATTTATTCCTAGACCAAGCTGGCCTTGAATCACAGAGATCCGCCTGCATCTGCCTCTGGGTGCTGAGATTAAAGACATGCACCCTCATACCTGGCTAAAATTTGAAAGTATTTAGAAATTTTTAAGGTATTTATGTTACTTTCATTTATGAATGACCATTTTTCTCTTATTTTCATGTTGGTAAGATTGTGTTAGGGTTTATATTTTATTAATGCATATCTGAAAAGTGTTTTCTGAGTAGCATTTTAATTGAATGCTTCTTAAGTTTTTACTGAATTGATCTTGTTTTTGTGTCACATTTTAAGTCATTTTCTTTGTTCTTTCAAGATACGCTGTGATAGCATTTGGATGTGCCAGCTGTCCCAAATTAACCTGTGGGCGAGAAGGCTGTGGGACAGAGTTTTGCTACCACTGTAAGCAGATCTGGCATCCAAACCAGACCTGTGATGCTGCTCGACAGGAGAGAGCCCAGAGTTTACGCTTAAGAACTATACGCTCTTCATCCATTAGCTACAGCCAGGAGTCTGGAGCAGCAGGTAGTGTGTCTGCTTTTATTTATATGCTGTACGTATGTGCACGCGCGCGTGTGCGCACAGGTGTGTGAAGGTGAGCACATGAGTGGACATTAGAGGATAACGTAGGTATTAGACCTCACCTTTTTCTTGACTGAGACAAGGTATCTTGTTCTTTTCTGGTGTGTATGTCAGGCTAACTGGCTTGTGAACTTAGAGGAATTCCCGTCTTTGCCTTCCATCTCAACACAGGACCACTGGGGTTGCAGATGTGTGCACTCATGTGTCTGACTGTGAGTTCTGGAAATGCACACTCTGGAAGCAAGTGCTTTCTTCACTGAGCCACCTGCCCAGTCCCTGTCTGATTTTCAAAAAATAGGTTATTTGACACAAAGAGATTGGTTGGTGATTTTAACTTAGAGTATTCAGTTACCATTAATTTGTTATCTTATTTGCTTTCACTGTTAAAAAGTGTTTTATGTTTTACGTATTTCTGTCCTGGAAACCTTATTCTTGATGTATTTTGTTTAATAAATACAGAAAGTAGTTTTGAGATTGGAAAGCTATTATTGTCAGTGACAACAAAAAAGCTGCCTATTTCTGTACTAGACCTTTGGATATAGTCTGCATCTACTACTCATAAATGCATGCTATACAAGACTTGTAAACACATTTAATAAAATAGTAATTTGGAATGGAACCAATTTACAATTATTTCTGTTTGTATAAAGACCACACATTTAAGTATTTTATGAAACTTAAAACATTTCAGATATATTTAATTTAGTACTAAGGACATAAAAATCATACCTTACTTAGGAAGACATACAGAACTTCAGGGTGTCTTTGGAAGTTAACTAAAAATTAAGATAAATCTCAAAATAAGAAATGTAGATGGAGACTGCACTTTCGTCTCCTGACCACCCAGAACTAAACAGTCACCCAGAAAGCATATTAATAGCAACACTGTTGGCTGATGGCTCAGTTATATTTCTAGCTAGCTCTTACATCTTAAATCAACCCATTCCTGTTAGTCTGTGTAATGCCTTGTGGCTGTGGCGTTACCTCATTTTCTACATACTTTGTTTCCTTGGTGACTGACTGGCATCTGCTTGATTCTGCCTACTCTCTCTGTATAATCTCTGTTCAGATTTCCTGCCTGGCTTTACTCTGCTAAGTCATTGGCCAAAACAACTTTGTTCATCAACCAATAAAAAAGCACTACAGATACAGAAGGACATCCCACATCAAAAAAAGTTTAAATTTTTTTTAAAAATCTTAGCATTCTTAATATTCTTTGACTAGTCAAAAAATCACTATTTTCTGATAACAGAATGTTCTTAGTTCATTGGAATTTTAATTACTAGAAAACATTGTGTCTTGATAATTACAATGGGAAAATTTCAAAAGTATAGAAATTTGCGTTTAAAAAAGTGAGATTGTCATGTTCTTTATCCTGCTTGAGAAAAAGTCTTAAGCTTTAATGTGGATTTAATATTTTATATAATACACTTGGGTTTCATTCTTATTTGCTTACTTATTTGTTTCTATTTCCTCTCCTAAAGATTTAGAGTATAATGCAAAGATTTTAGTAATAATTATAATAATTGTAGCCATGGATCGAGAAGGATTTTAGTGAGGCCCTGTTCCTGGAGAGTTAGCAGTAGCCATTGGATGTTGTCTTGAAGAGTGGGGGAGGTATTTTTTGGTCATAGGATGCACAGGCATGTAGAGTGATAGAATAGGTTCTGTACCAGATTTGGAGTCCAGAGTCAGGACTGAATTTAAGGTCCAGATTCTCCTCTTCCTCTCTATGACCTGAGCAGGGTTTCTCTCATCTTAAAGATGAAGCTACTGCAGTGATTATGCCTGTAGGGCTGCAGTCAGTCTGCCTCATACATGTTCTCACCACGTTAGACACGAAAACACTGCAGACATCTGCTAGAGATTTGAGCTGGTGTGAAGCATCATTACATCAAAAAGGAACATTGAAATGGCTTTTGTTATTTCTTAAATGAGCATTACAACTCAGGTATCTAAACAAATACTGGGCTTCCTCCAAGTAGTCACCATGGGAGAGTGTATGTAGTCATATTATACTGGACTGCAAAGGTTGTATCAGTTTGACTTCAATTTGGTTCATTCAGGGTAAATAAAACTAATGACACCATGCCATGTAAATCAGGGATCAGGGTTCAGGCAAGTGTGCAGCTCTCTGATGTGGTGACATGGCATTGTTATCTAGTTCATGTTCTAGAGCTATGCAGTCGAGTTGCCGCCACTCTCAAAAAATCTAAAAATCATTTCATAATGTTTTACTAAGTTTACCATTTTGTGTTTGCTGCTTCTTAAGCAGATAGGATTGGTGTTTCTTTTCGATATACATGTTGTGTTAAGTATAAAAGCTAGCTTTTTTTCTTGTCTACCCTATGTTTAAAATTTGTAATGCAAATGCTATATTCTTTGGGTCATTTAAATCATAATTTATAAATATTTTTACTTTTTGTATTCTAAAAATAATCCTTTTATCATTGTCTGTGATTACTTAGAGCTATTGGTTTGCTCAAAATAGCTTGAATTATTAAAACACTTAAAGTGAACCTTACTAATTCTTAAGTTATAAATAGCTTTAGCCTTTCAAAAAACACTAAGGAAACTTGAATTCATTGATAAAGCAGTTAAAAACTGAGCATAAAACTTTCAGGAAGGAAAAGATAATATTAACTTAATGTTAACAAATAATAATAACATAGAACAAATACTTAAACTCAGTGGTCAGCATTGTAAATACATTTTCTAAACTGCATATCGATAGAGGATATAACTGGCTAATGGTGACCATTATTTAAAGAGGATATAAATAAGAGTTTATAAAAAAAAGAGTTATATCCTCTTTAAATAATGCTGACCTGACGTCTTGGAGACCATTATTTAAAGAGGATATAACTGGCTAATGGTGACCTGTAAAGAACAGCTGTAATTCAGAATGGTGGTACAACTCATCCTTTGTTGATACCTAAGGTTATCTACCATGACATTTTAACCTGTCACTGGTGCATTTTGTAATGCATTAGTATACATACAGTTGTGCCAGCAACACTTGAATAAATGAACAGAAAATAGGGAGAATGCTTACTAGCAGTCATGAGGATAAGATATTCTGAAGCCGTTCTCTGTGGTTTATAGTGTTCTTAGTTGATGTTACTATCACAGAAAAGGGAGTGTTTCTGTACAGTGCCTTAGGTGGATAGGAAGTAACCACTTCCTATTGGTGCCTTCACTAGAGGGCAGCATACAGGAATCTGAACTCCTCTGTCATTCTTGGTTTTTATTGCTTTGCTACCATGTTTGAAAATGGTTACAACCTGAAAATTTACTACGAANTAAAATTGCCACCTAATGAATGTAATTTCAAAGATTTGCTTGGGCAGTGTTAAAGCTGCCAATCTGGAAACTATTTCTACACATTTTATATTTTCTTGTCTGTGTTCCTCATAGCTGATGATATAAAGCCGTGCCCACGATGTGCTGCTTATATAATAAAGATGAATGATGGGAGTTGCAATCATATGACATGTGCTGTCTGTGGCTGTGAGTTTTGTTGGTTGTGTATGAAAGAAATCTCTGATTTACATTATCTAAGGTAAGCTTACGGAGAACTATATATGTATGAATAGTCTTTACATTGTATATCAAAGTTTTTGTTTTGGAAACAGCATGTCTTAGGTTCTTGTTGCTATAAAGAGATACCGTGACGACTACAACTCTATAAAGAAAGAATTTAATTGGGGTGGCTCTCTTACAGTTTCAGAGGTTCAGTCCATTATCATCATGCTGGGAAGCATGGTGGCATGCAGGCAGATGTACTGGAGCTGAGAGTCCTACATCTTGGAGGCAACAGGAAGTTGACTGACCGTCACACTGAGGGAAGCTTGAGAAAAGATCTCAAAGCCCACCCCCACAGTGACACACTTCCTCCAACAAGGCCACACCTNTTTAATTGGGGTGGCTCTCTTACAGTTTCAGAGGTTCAGTCCATTATCATCATGCTGGGAAGCATGGTGGCATGCAGGCAGATGTACTGGAGCTGAGAGTCCTACATCTTGGAGGCAACAGGAAGTTGACTGACCGTCACACTGAGGGAAGCTTGAGAAAAGATCTCAAAGCCCACCCCCACAGTGACACACTTCCTCCAACAAGGCCACACCTCCTAGTAGTGCCACTTCCTTTGGGGACCATTTCCTTTCAATCCACCATGTGGTATTAATCTAAGTATTTTTAGTCCTGAAATTTATTAAGCTACTTAAATGGATTGTATTCCTATTTACATAAGATTAAAAGCTACCAAGCTATACTTAAATAACTTAGAATTACCGAGTCCAAGATAGGAAACAGAGGAGGTTCCTTTGCTTTTACACTGCTGTTGAACATCAGTGCTGATATCTGCTACTTCATGTAATTAATCCAGCTCTTCATTTTCTCATAAATAAATTTTCTCATTTAGGCCCCAGTGTGAATTTAGGATGTAATTATATAATTGTGTGCCTAAAATAGAGATAGAATAAATATATTCTATTTTAAATCAGTATAATATTCAGAAATGGAGGTTTTGAAGGTTATGGAGAACTATGGATAAATTTTAAATCATAATTAATATCCTGTTTATGTAATTTAAAGTGGATCTTTCTTTAATCGTTTGGCTTTTAAATGACCCCAAAATACAAAAAGGAGAGGGGTAGTTAAGTATGAGAGACAGTCCCTTCCATAATTGTGGCTTAGATATGTTATAGTTATTTGTTTCCCAACAGTTATTATATAATTTTCCTCTCAGTCCATCAGGTTGTACTTTTTGGGGGAAGAAACCCTGGAGCCGAAAGAAGAAAATCCTGTGGCAGCTGGGAACCCTTGTGGGTGCTCCTGTAGGGATTGCTCTGATAGCTGGCATCGCCATCCCTGCCATGATCATAGGCATTCCCGTGTATGTAGGCCGCAAGGTAAACACTTTCTCCTAAATTGTCGGTGTGTTTTCTTAGACATGAAATGTCTTTGCTTTATTTTTTAACATAGAAGTTGGTTTTAGTTTCTTCATTATAAAAGTTTTGGACTGGGAATGTAATTCCATTGGTGGAATTTTTTTCATGGAGGAAGTCCTTGATTTGACTACATAAACCACATAAATTATACCTATAATTCCAACACTCAGGAAGTAGTGACAGAAAGATTAGAAGTTCAAATTCATCTTCGGGATACAGCAAGTTTGAAGCCATCCCATGTGTCTCACTAATAAAAAGTAAACTAACAAAAGTCTCGATTTCCCACAGTAACCTCTCAGTATTTGACAGGCTAATATGTCTGCATAAAAAGCAGCCTTCCTTTAAAATTGTTCAGTCTGCACTGCAGATCCAATGCCTGGTATAAATTTCTGAAGGATAATTGACATTGTTTTCTCTTTTGTATATCCTTTTAAAGTTATTTCTGTGAGATCTTTAAGATAGAAATTTATGGCTAAATAATGCGTACCCTCAAGGAAAGAATAATTAACCAGTTCTTTATTTCTTTACTCTTGAGTTCAAAGCTTTTCCACCTCCACTGTATTGCTGCTGTTTATAGGTACAGTTGACAAGTTGTGACAGTCTGTTGTGGAATCTAAACTTTTCCTAATCCCCATCACTCTCCTCCCAGTGCTGAATTGTATGCCATCAGCTCGGCAGGTAACTTTTTGGAGAGTTAATGGGAAAACTTATGAAGTACAAAGAGGCCAGTTGCCATCTAAATTAAATTAGTTGAATGTCAAGAAATTATGTGATTAGAACAAAGAGAACAGCTTTTCGTAGGGCAGTTAGTAGTGGAAAAGCTCAGACTTTACCGCAGGTGATTTATAAACCTGCATCCGTCTCTTCTGGGGAAGCAGGATGTCTCACTGTGTAGTCCTGGCTAGCCAGGCACTCATAGAGATTCACTTGCTTCTGCCTCCCAAGGAAAGGCGTGTCTCACCACACCAGCCTTTGATTGGTCCTAATGTATCACCCTGGGTGTGTCAGCCTCTAATCTGTGGTGAAGTAATGAGATTTGCGTTACTTGCTTATGTTATGTAAGTGAACATATGAGTAGAGGTCTGGACAGATCACTGGAATTGGTTTTCTGACTCCACTGTGTTGGTCCAGGGTCACACTCAGGCTTGGCAGCCAATACTGTTACCCTCTAAACCTGCCAGCCTAATACTGCGGTTTAGAAAAGGGACTTGGGTCCAGGTGAATGAATTCTGTATATGAAGTTGCTCATAGATTTAGTCTAGCCAGTTGGGCACCGAGTCCTGGAGAAAGCACCAACTCAAGAGGAAGCCCCTGCTATTGCCAGATGGCCAGTGTTACTAGACAATACTGAGGCTGTGTGTCCTTTAATCCTGTTTCTGAGCTGTGCTACTAAACCCAGGGTAAGAATGAGCCTCTTCATAGACAGCTGCGTGTTTTTCATTGACCTATTTGCCTGCACAGATGCCTGTGTACCCGGTGCTTGCAGAGGCCAGACGACAACATCAGGTCACCTAGAACAGTGGTTCTCAATCTGTGGGTCGTGGCCCCTTATGCCTGAACAACCCTTTCACAAGGGTCACCTAAGACCATTGGAAAACACAGATATTTACATTGCAGTTCATAACCATATCGAAATTATAGTTATGAAGTAACAACAAAAATAATGTTATGGTTGGGGTGACCCCAGCATGAGGACTGTTTTTAAATGATATAGCATTAGGAAGGTGAGAACCCTGCCCTAGAAGTAGAGTTGCAGACAACTGTGAGGTGCTGCAGGTGCAGGTCATCAAATGCAGTCCTTTGTAAGAGCAGGCACAAGTACTGTTAACTGTGGAGCTAGCCCTGAAAACAATCTGAAAGACAGTAGAAACATGAACAACATGGATCTTTTTGGCACTCTACATGAAAAATTATTAAAATCAGTCCTGGTTAATTTTTTGTCAACTTAACACAAGCTAGAGTCATTTGAGAAGAAGGAGCCTTAACAGAGAGAATGCCCACACTAAGTCTGGCATGGTGGTATGCACACTAGACTACCCATGGGCATGCAGTGGGCTGGGCCCTCCTGTGTCAGTCATGAGTCAGGAAATGCCCCATGGGCATGCTCATGAGTCAGTCTAGTGTGGGCTCGCTTAGTCTCTCTCTCTCTTTTTCTTTCTTTCTTTTTGATTTTTGATTTTTCCAGGCAAAGTTTCTCTGTAGTCCCTCTGCCAATCCTGGAACTCACTTTGTAGACCAGGCTGGCTTCAAAACTCAGAGATCCACCTGCCTCTGCCTCCCTAGTGCTGGGATTAAAGGTGTGTGCACCACCACATCAGGCTTAGTGTGGATATTTTCATGTAGAGTACCAAAAAGATTTTTTTTATTGAAAGCAAAAATACTTGCTCAGGTCCTTAGGAGGGAAAGACACAAGTGCATACTGAGAGTGAGTTTATAGACTGACAGGCAGTCTGTAACCAAGGCCTCCGGAAACTAAAGCACAGGCCAGCCAGTCTGCAGTCGAAGACCTTGTATTGAGAAATTTTTTGTGTTGTTCATACATGCACCTAAAGGGAAAGTTGATGGATTAGTTTTTCTCTTTAATTTTCTGTGATGTTTGGGATCCACATCAGCTCAGGAAAACCTAAGAAGTCAAGAAAGTATCTGAAAACTGAGCTTTTGGTTACAACAAACATTGCAAGAATAACAAGCTAGGTATGCCTTTAACCTCCACATTTATGAGGTAGAGACACAAGGATCAGAAGATCATCTTTGGCTACATGTGGAGTTGAGAAGAGCCTGAGCTACATGAAGCCAGTTCTTAAGAAACTGAGGGTTTGAGGTCTCGAGGGGGTGGGGGGAGGTGGTTTAGTGATTAAGAGCACCTACTGCTCTTCTAGAAGAATTTCCAGTACCAACAAACGGCCGACAACTGTTTGTAATTCTAATCCCATGGGATCTGATGCCCTCTTCTGGCCTCCATAGCCACAGGGCACACACATGGGACACATGGTACATATGGGTAATATATGTACACCCATACACATATAATAAAGTTTTTAAAAATGAAAGAAACTGGAAGGAAAAGAATTAGCAAACAGAAACAGTTAAGTTGAACCAAAACTATTAGGATGATGTGATCACTGTTAGTCCATACCAGTGGGTAAGGATGCCAGAATTGATAGGCTTGTGGTGTATATCTATAATCTCAGTACTTTGGGAGCCTAGTGTGTGTGTGTGTGTGTGTGTGTGTGTGTGTGTGTGTGTGTCCTGTCTCCAAAAAAAAAGTTGATAAAGAATTCCTTTCTCTTAACAGCCTGTCCTCACAGATCTACCCTGCATATGTATAGGCTTGGCTTTGCTCTGCTTAGAACTGTGTCCAGGAATGACTGGGGAAAAGAACATAGAAAGGACCTAGCATTCTATTTAGAGACTACCTGTGTGGTTTGGAGGCTGTTCCCGGGGTGTCTTGAAACAGATGGGGGATGCCCTACTTTAGTTTAACCTTTGCAGGCCACAAGAACAAAGCTACTAAACTATTTCCCAGTTTCATTTAATAATTCATAAGCTATTTTTATGGCAGTAATTCTGTTATTGATATGGATTGTACAATGATACTAAATAGATTTAACTCCTGGTAACCATTATTTTTCTTTGTCTTTGCCTGTTTAAACTGTAAATAAGTTAGATAGGATTTTTGAGTCATCTGTTAATTTTCTATCATAAAAAGGTGTCTGGAAAAAAGTTGCACTTAAGTGATATTTGTTTCATACAGTGCCTTTTTAGCTCAACTTTTAGGAGTGAAAGAGATTGTGGGACCCTCTCCTGGGGGCTGGTTCGAGGGAGTCTTGTTTAGAAAGAAACCTGTGGACTCTAGTACTGTTTTTATGCGATGGCATCTCATGGTGTGGGCCAGCTTTGAACTAGCCGTGTACGCAAGGATGACTTTGAACTTATGACCCGAACTAAATCTCCTGATCTACTACCACCTTTTGTAAGCAGGACCTTAATGAGCAATTTGTGACGCTGTGGTTACCTTGAATTAGGGCATTTGACTGAAATTGTGTGAGAAATTACTTCAGCTTTCTTGTACATGTAGGACTATTTTATCTAAACTAAATATATAAAGTTTTCTTCTCTAAATTTCCATTCCCTTTTAAATTTAAGATTCATAATCGCTACGAAGGCAAAGATGTTTCAAAACACAAGCGGAACCTGGCCATAGCAGGTGGTGTGACACTGTCTGTCATTGTGTCTCCGGTGGTGGCCGCAGTGACTGTAGGTAAGAGCATGCTTTAGAACTTCCCTTGGAATATGTTAGGAATTTGACAGAAGAGAGATTTCTGACTATTAGGTTGCTAAGAGGATCACTTTTAAGATGAGGGGTAGTTTAAGTAGAACCTACAGGAGATTTCTCAAGCAACTTCATTAAATGTGCTGTAGTCTGAAGAACCTAGTTTAGGGCGGGGGCTGTAGCTCAGTGGTACAGTGCATGTCTCAGACATACGTATAAGGCCTGTGTTCATCCCCAAAGAACCTATTGTTAGAATAGCTGATGAGCAGCAGCCCTTCCCTCCAGTTGATTGAGTTAGTGGTTTGCGCTTAAGCTCACAGATTCTGTCTTTCCCTCCGTTCCCTGAAGCCACCTGGGAATCATGCATTTGCTTGTGTTCCAGCGAAATCCTTAGCCCCTGTGCACCTTCTGAAAAGACCTACACCTCATAGCTCTGTAATTTAGTTTGTGGTTTCTGATACGTAATTTAATTCCCTTTTAGGCATTGGTGTTCCCATTATGTTAGCTTATGTGTATGGTGTTGTTCCAATTTCCCTCTGCCGAAGTGGGGGTTGTGGAGTTTCAGCAGGCAATGGGAAAGGAGTCAGAATTGAGTTTGATGATGAAAATGACATAAATGTTGGTGGAACTAACACAGCTATAGGTAAGTCCTTTAAAAAGAAAAAGAAATGTGTTTATTTCCATTGTCTTTCTTTTGCGAGACCTCACTGTTCTCACGCTGGCTCAGACGCTCTCCCTCCCTCTTCTCTGAGACAGGGTCTCACTGTATATCCTTGGCTGGCGTGAGCTTTGGTGTGTAGACGAGGCTCGCTCTGCCTCACATGTGCTGGGATTAGAGGTACACACCTGATGGCCTTGTAGTTTTCATCCAGAAGCAGAGCTGGGAAAGGAACTGTGGAGAGCAGAAGCATGTGGGAGAGGATGGCGTGATTCTGATTCTGGTGCTTTGCTCGTCCTGAGAGTACACTGGAGATTAGAACCTTTATGAAGTAGTATGAGAAGGATGTGAAGAGGAGTGCAGTTATAGAAGACTTAAAGATTACAGCTGTAGTGGGCAGAAATGCCGAAGGATAAAGGCAGCACGCACTCCCAGGAGAAACGTCAGCTGACCAGCTTGTTTGTTCTGTATCCAACAGTTTCTGTCAATGAATTTCTAGAACAAAGCCCTTTTGTGCCCTTTGCACCTCTGCAAGTATTCCAGCCGGGTCCTCAGAGCCCTGCCACCTTTCTGTGTGCCTTCTCTTGAATCTCTTGATTGTCTACATGGGGAGCAAGGTGTTCGTCCAGTCCTTAGTCTCACCTTCTGCCCTGACTGTCTGAACGCTTCCCTTCCCGTCCTGTCTTAGGCCACCTCTCCTTGAAGATGACGGTTAGAACCTCTTTCTGGGCTTTGAAACTTGGAGTTACCTCTGCCTAGAATACTCTTCTGACAAATTTTATGGCCTTCTTTTCACTGCCTTTGAGTCTCACCATGAGAGGCCTTCCCTGGTCACGTGATAGCAGCAGTGCCAGGGAGACAGGCATGCACTGTCGGAACTCCCCACTCCTGCCTCTGCTGTGTTTTCCCATGAATTTTGTCACAGAGTTGGATATGTAATAGGAACTCAGATGCTGGCATAAATGTGTTTCTCATTCCTAAGATTGTGAATAGTACTGTAAAATTAGAATAGGATCCTGACACAATTAGATCTAGTATATCTAGAGGTCAGCTTCTGTCCCAATCTTACTGATCTAGAAAGTAAGATCTCTCACTGGAACCTAGTGCTGGCAAGGGAGGCCTTTTAAATCATTGGTTTATTTAAAACTCCTAAATCTGCTGGGCTGTGCACACCTTTAATCCCAGAGGCAGGCAGATCTCTGTGAGTTTGAGGCATGTCTGGTTTATAGAGCGAGTTCCAGGACAGGCTCCAAAGGTACAGAGAAACCCTGTCTCAGGGGTGGCAGTGGGGGGGTATAAATAAAATTCCTAAATCTTCTGGACTTATAACAATAGTGACCATCTTAAATTTAGGACCAGTCTCAGATTGAGCTGCTCACCCGAAATGGCTCTCTTCATGCCTAACCACGAGTGTGATTTGTACTTGGTGTGATCTGATACCCTTTCTGAAATCCTGTAGGAGTGTAAGGCAGGAAAATGAGTTATCATTCTTCGTTTCTTGACTTATTTTATATTTAGATACAACATCAGTGGCAGAAGCAAGGCACAACCCTAGCATAGGTGAGGGAAGTGTTGGTGGTCTGACCGGCAGTTTGAGTGCGAGCGGCAGCCACATGGACCGAATAGGCGCCATCCGAGACAACCTGAGCGAGACAGCCAGCACCATGGCACTGGCTGGAGCCAGTATCACGGGGAGTCTGTCGGGAAGTGCCATGGTAAATTGCTTCAACAGGTAAGAAAGAGCTGCTTTTTGTCTTGGTAACTACAGACATTAATTAGATGAACAGCCTGAATACAAAGCACGATAATTACTCTAAGGCCAAAGAGTTCGAGTTTGGTACTGATGTTGGAATAGAAGCTTAAGTCCTGAGAAATAACATCGCATTTGGTGACGTTGCTCTGGTAGGTGGCTGCTGGAGCTGCGTTTGTGCACACCCAAGTGAAGGCCCTGCTTAGCCTAGACCTTGCTTCTGGGCGACAGCAGGAGGCTTGGGGAATGGGTGGAGTCAGGATACCCCAGATGGATGAAGCAGGACTGGAAAACTCTGCCTGCATCCTGAAATGATGATGGCCATCTCTCACCAAGTCTTTTACTAATGCCTAGGGAGATAGAGAGGAGAAATTAACATTTACCTTACCATGGTTGGTTTATCTTTTTCACTATTCTGTTTATTAGCTTTTCTGTGTGGAGGGAGGTAGATGAATTAAAAGTCGTATTTATCTTATTTTAGGTAGTTAACAGTTAGGCAGAAACTAAGTTGTACTGATATATATTATTACCTCTTATTACAAAATCAGATTTGGGCTGAATTTTATTAGAGCCTTTTTTAGTACAGGGTTTTCTTTTCATTATTATTTGAGATAGAGTGTGATTTGTACTTGGTGTGATCTGATATCCTTTCTGAAATCCTGCAGAAGTTTATGGCAGATAGTTATCACTTTTCATCCTTAAAATTTTTTTAAATTTTTATCTTTATTGCATGCATATGAGTATTTTTACTGCCCTATGCACTTGCATCTTGTGAGAACATTGCCTATAGCAGCCAGAAGAGGGCATCAGATCCCCTGGAACTGGAGTCACAGGTTGTGAGTGCTGGGAAGTGAGCCCTGTCCTCTAGAAGAGCAGCGGATGCTCTTAACCACGGAGCCCTCTCTCCAGCCCCATTACTTGAATTATTTTACATCTAGATACACCAGTAGCAGAAGCAAGGCACAACGAGAGGGAAGTGTTATTGGTCTGACTGCAGTTGGAGTGTAAGCTGAAGCCCTTGAGTAGCACTGGCTAACCTGGAACTCACCATATAGGCCAGACTAGCCTCAAACTCACAGTGTTTGCCTGCCCGTCTCCTGAAGGCTTAGATTAAAGGCATTTCCCCTACATCCACTTAATGAGGGCTTTTTTATTTATTAATTGATCTATTATGTTTATTGATTAATATATTCTGACTTTGTATTTTGTACTGAAATATGACAAAGGACTGCATCCTAGTGAAAATATAGTGGAGATCTTTAAATTCAGATGATTTGTTTTGTTTTTCCTTTTGGTAGTATTCTCTTAGTTTCTCTTGGATGTTGTTCAGTACACCACAGTATAATCTGAATAATCAAATAAGTGGGAACTGAAAAACTACGGTATCTAAAATAAATTTTCATATTTGAAGTTTTAAATGAATTATTTAAAGATACATACTATGATTGCTGAACTGTAAATGATTGTGGGTTTATGTGTTACCCTCTTTAAGGTTGGAAGTACAAGCAGATGTACAGAAAGAACGGTATAGTCTAAGTGGAGAATCCGGCACAGTGAGCTTGGGAACAGTTAGTGATAATGCCAGCACCAAAGCAATGGCAGGATCCATTCTGAATTCCTACATCCCTCTGGACAGGTAAGAATGTTCCTATGATTGGAAGTGTTTTTAAGTATATTTAAAAAGTATTATCCCTATCATTAGGCACAGTCTCTAAGAAAACAGTGAGATGTTGAAAGGAGGCAAATCCATTTAGGTAGAGAGGCCTCTGTGGTTCCCATGAGTGGGGAGCGGGAGAATGGGAGCTGACTTCAAACTCTATTGCAGGGTTTGGGTAGGTGAAGTTAGGTGATGGTGATGGTCGTGCCCAGGACAGAAAAACAGTAAATGTGCCTGTTACTATTTTAAAACTTGAAGCACTCAGAGGCTACAGAGAAGGCCCAGCAGTTGGGTGCTCGCTCCTTGTCTAGCAGACCTGGGTTTAGTTCTGTGCTCACATTAGGTGGCTCACACTCACTTCTACCTATGATGCCCACTTCTGACCTCTGCTGTCACCTGCTCATACAGACATTTAGGGACAAACAAATATACATAAAGTAGTATGTTTTTAATTGAAACATTAAGACAATTGCTCATAGTGGTGCACACCTTTAATCCCAGCACTCAGGAGGCAGAGGCAAACAGACCTCTAAGTTCAAGGCCAGCCTTGTCTACATAGTGAGCTCTAGGTCAGCCAGGATATATATGCATATAAAAACAAACAACTCCCCCTCCCAAAAAAAGGAACAAAGACAGTCCTTTCAGTCTGTTCTGTTTCAAGACAGGGTTTCACTCTGTAGCCCTGGCTGTCCTGGCCTTGAGCTCACAGAGATTCACCTACTTCTGCCTCCTGAGTGCTGGGATTAAAGGTGTGTGCCATTGGCATCTGGCTAGAGACAGTCCTCTTCTATGTAGCTTTATGTTAGTAGAATGTAGCCTGCACTGACATGTCCAGCAAGCTTCTGTATTGAGGCTTTGGTGTTTTCATAGAGAAGCCCCTCCCACCTCTCATTGGAACCTTTGTTGCTCTTGTTCCAGAGAAGGAAACAGCATGGAAGTGCAAGTGGATATTGAGTCCAAGCCGTTCAAGTTCCGGCATAGCAGTGGGAGCAGCAGTGTTGAAGATGGCAGCGCTGCCCGAAGCCACACTGGTGGGTCATCCAGTGGATTGCCTGAAGGTAAATCTGGGGCCACCAAGTGGTCCAAAGAAGCAACAACAGGAAAAAAAACAAAAGGTGGTAAATTGAGGAAAAAGGGCAATGTGAAGATAAATGAGACCAGAGAGGACATGGATGCCCAGCTGTTGGAACAGCACAGCACAAACTCGAGTGAGTTTGAGGCCCCGTCCCTCAGTGACAGTACGCCATCTGTAGCGGATTCCCACTCGAGTCACTTTTCCGAGTTCAGCTGCTCAGACTTAGAAAGCATGAGAACATCGTGTAGCCATGGTTCCAGTGACTGTCATGCCCGCTTTGCGACTGTGAGCACCCTTCCCGAGGTAGAGAATGACCGTCTGGAGAACTCGCCACACCAGTGCGGCAGTTCTCTGCTCTCCAAGACTGCTTCCTGCTCAGACGTTCCACAGCCGAATCATGCCACAGAGGAGCACGGCCCCAACAAAAGTGTGCTGAAACCTAGTGGTGATTTGTGCTTTGGTGATGGACTGAAAGAGACAAATAACAACCACCCACATCAGACAGTGGACTTGAAGGTAGCTATTCAGACTGAAATTTAGGCCCAGAATGCTGTGGAGTAATAACCACTGAACAGCCTTGTTTGGAGCTGGTTGAGCCATGCGTGACTGTTAGGTTTAAGTTACCAGCAAAAGCCAGGTTTCATAATCATAATGCAAATACATTTTGTATGTTTAGCAAAGCATTGTGTTTCATGTGGATGTTAATTACCAAATTATGAAATGAAGGCTTTAAAAGTGCATTATTATGAGAATAATAACTTAAGAAAAAAGCATATTTTGTGTTCTTGTCACAAAACAATGCTTGATGCACATACCTGTGTATTTAGATAGAAATTTGGCTTAATTTATAATCATATACTAATGCTGTTCTGCATTGTTAAGAAAAATCGAGGCTTGGGGATAGTGGTTAGTGACGTTATTGAAACCACTACGGGATGGTGTGAAAGGACCTGACTGGTTACTCAGTATGTGACCCTCTTTGTGATGTCTCTCTTCATAACTGAGCTTAAATTTCATTTCTTTCTTCACATGCAATGTGGATATAGAGCTTAATGCAGCCCACTGGTGACCATTTGGATACTTAGACACTTGAGCAAGATCATGGCAGTTTTTGCACAACTTGAAGTAGAAATACTTGGTACTGTTACATATCTCATGTATTGTTGATGCCATTTTAGAAGAAAAAGATAAGCGTAGGTAACTAACACAAAGACAGAGAGCTACAAATGAAATCCCATTAGGACACAAGCATCACAAAAGTCACCTGCTCTAAGGGAGGTCAGTGCCCTTTGATTCTTGGTGACTTTGGGAGAGACCGGGTTTTAAGAGCCTGGTTAGTGAAGGATTTGCTATATATCATTTCCCATAACGTCTCCTCTAGTCACCTCGGATTATAGAGAAAAATACAGGAAATAGATAAACATGAATGTGATTATTAACTTTGCTGAAAAAATATTTGCCTACCAAAGACACACTCAGGCTTTAGTAAGTGTAACATTACATAACCTCACTTTTTAACATGTATATCTTTTCCAACCATGAACTCAAAGCAATGCAGAGCTTGTACCAAGTTTATACAAAAGGTCTGTGGCTTTGTTTCCTTTTGCTTTTGTTGATGGAGGATGTTCAGCTGACACAAGCAGAAGCTGGCCTGAATACTGCCTGGACTGTTAGCTTTCCATGGAACTTTCCTAGCAGACTGACCCACAGCAGTCAAGACTCCACTGTAGGTGTTTCTTTTAAGTATTACCATTATGGTGCTACTGAGCATTTTCTTCTGATAAAGGAAAATGCCCCGGGCTGCAGTCTTTCACTGTCCTTTTCCGCACTGCGTCCATTCATTTGCTTATATAACACTAGTGCCAGTTATTTTATTTGATAACGCTTAATATGGTATTTGTACATTTGTTTGCATTCCAGTTTTGTTCAGTGAGTGTGTAAACAGCATACGTGAAATAAATGTAAATACTAATGAATTTGGTGTGTGCACAGAAATTTTTATAAGAACGGATATTCATTTGCTGTGTTATAGGGAGTTCCCAGAGGGGCAGACTGACAGAATAAGTCTATATGTATGTAGAAAGGAGATTTATTTGTGGTTCAGCTAGTCCAACAATGGCTCTCTACCAGCAGAAAGTCCAAGAACCCAGTAGCTGTTCAGTCCATGAGGCTACTGTCTCACCTGGTCTTTAGTATACACCAGCATCCCAAGGAAGTAGGCTTTAATGCCAATAAAGGAATGGACTTCACTTTTGCAAAAAGCAAAAGCTTCCTTCTTCCATGTCCTTTATGTAGGCTGCCAGCAGAAGATGTGGCCCAGGTTAAAGGTGGATCTTTGTACCTCAGAAGATCCAGATTAAAAATGGGTCTTCCCATTTCAAATAATTTACTTAAGAATAACCCCTTATGATACAAGGAACATCCAAAACATAATAAAGGCAATATACAGCAAGCCAACAGCCAACATCAAACTAAATGGAGAGAAACTCTCAGCTATCATACCAAAATCAGGAACAAGACAAGGTTGTCCACTCTCTCCATATCTATTCAATATAGTTCTTGAGGTCCTAGCCAGAGCAATAAGACACCAAAAGGAGATCAAGGGGATACAATTTGGAAGAGAAGTCAAACTCTCACTATTTGCTAATGATATGATAGTTTACATAAGCAACCCCAAAA
>LOJH01043405.1:0-11557 GCA_001685095.1 Ellobius talpinus
GCAGTAGGCAGGCAGGCCCACGGAGCAGCCAGTGCCAGGCAGAGACAGCTTGCGGTGGGTCCCGGGAGAGCCACCCAAGTGGCTTGCGGCAGGGCAGGCTGGTGGGCAGGAGACAGTAAGTCCCCGAAGGTGCAGAGTCCCAGCGGCGAGCCGAGCGCGTAGGTGGGAGACACGTGGGCAGACACATTGTATGGAATAGAATTGGATATTTATTACTTAAAGAAGGGGGGAAAGGAGAGAGAGAGAGAAGAGAGAGAGAGAGAGAAAGGGAAGAGAGAGAGAGAGAGAAAGGGAAGAGAGAGAGAGAGAAAGGGAAGAGAGAAGAGAGGAGGGGACAGAGAGGGGCCCCAAGACAGACACACGCAGCACTGAGAACAGAGATCCAAGATGGCCGGAGGAGGCGGGCAGGGTCACTGGGAGTGGGCGTGGCTTGACTCTTAAAGAGACAAAAAACATAACAAGTCTTGTTTTGCAAATAAGCACAAAAGTTCCTCCGAAATTAGACAAAGAGGCCAGACATGTGAGGTTTGTGTAATTACCTTCAGCTACAGAAGAAGCAGGAGTCCGGGGCTTCTGGGAAGTGCTGGAGAGAAATTTTGGGAAGCAACGGGAGGAAATGAATGGTGCACAAAGGTCACAGTTCACACCTGCATGTCCTACCTGGGTCTGCCTCTGTTCCTCTGTTCCTGGGGTTCATCTTGAGGACAGTTTCTGGTCAGCCAACTAAAACATTCTGTTTGTTCCTGTGTGATTAGCTGTAGGGCATTGTTTACTCCATCTTTGGTGTGGTAATTTCCCACCTGCCTGGGGGGAAATCCTTGTGCAGCAGCAGGTATATAAGGGTTTCCCCAAGGTTGAATAAACGGCATTCCGCTGATCTCCTTTCGAATGACCCAGNATCTTTGGTGTGGTAATTTCCCACCTGCCTGGGGGGAAATCCTTGTGCAGCAGCAGGTATATAAGGGTTTCCCCAAGGTTGAATAAACGGCATTCCGCTGATCTCCTTTCGAATGACCCAGGTCTCTTGTGTGTTCTTTCAATCTCCAGGCCCTTGCCTGACTTGCGTATGGTACAGTGGCGCGAACTGTACCAAGAGGGTAACACAGAATCGGGTGTTACACCTGCGGAAGGTTCTCGGGTGAAGACGCTGCCTCCAAGTAACCTTCTCTGTTGTGCAGATACCTTGGCTCATAGGATGTCCATTTCTTCCAGAAAAGGAAAGCAATCCAGGCAGTTGAGCGGGAGGTAATGAGCTTTTCCTAAACTGACTGGTTGATTCTCAGTTTTCTTGAGCTCAAAATAATCAATATTCCAAAGTAGTCTATTTGTGGGTGGCATATTCTGAATCCCTTCTTGAGCATTTCCTGATTCAGTTATTTTTTCCTTGTAAGCAATTATGGGCACCATTCTGAGGAGACATTTAAGTCATAATTTGGGTATAATCTTCAACTATTTTTAGATATTTTCTTATTTTCACTATTTTATGTTTATGGGTGTTCTGCCTGCTCTTATGGATGTGTACCACGCGAGTGCCTTGTGACCACAGAGGGCAGAAGATGGCATTGGGTTACCTAGAATTGGAGTTACAGACTGTTGTGAGCTGCCATGTGAGTGCTAGGAATCAAACCCAGGCCATGTGGAGGAGCAGCCAGTACTCTTAACTGCTGAACCATCACTTCAGTCCCAATCTTTGACTATTTTTGTACCTAAGTATAATCTCTACATCTTTTGTAAAACTATCTCTTGTTGTAATAAACACTGAAACAGAATGTGAAATTATTGGTCATGATGTATAATTGTTATTCTGTTCTTCATAAAGTTAAGTATCATTATACATTGTTAAGGTCAATTATTTATTATAAATTCTATATCACATGGTTAGTCAAAAAATGATTTGCTAATCAAGTTGATTTTAGTTTTTTTAAAAAAAAATTGTTGTATGTTGGTGAATACCTTTAAATTCAGCATTCAGGAAGCAGAGGCAGGCAGATCTCTGTGAGTTTGAGGCCAGCCTAGTTTACATTTTGAATTCCAGGCCAGCCAGGCTACATAGGGAGACTCTGTCTCCAAAAACAAACAAAAATAATCTGCCTGTTTTTAAGGTTGTTATTATTATTATTATTATTACTCATTTATTTATTTTTTACTTACGTGTCTATGTGCCTGCTTGAGTTTATATGTATCACGTGTGTTCAGGTGGCCCATTGAGGCTAGAAGGTGTTGGATCCCTGGAACTGTGGTTACAGGTGTTTGTGAGCCACCTAGTGTAGGTGCTGGGAACTGAACTCCAGACCCCTGCAAGAACAGTAAGTATTCTTTGACTGTTGAGCCATCTCTCCTGCTGCCAAAATTTCACTTTTGAAAGATCAATATCTATCTTTGCACTCTCCCACTGCATATTAGGTTTATTTGGGTTTTATTTTAGAATGGGATTTTGGTTTGTTGCCCTGGCTAGTCCTGGACTTCTGGGCTCAGGTGAGCCTCTTGCCTTAGCCCTCCCAGGAGGTGGGACGGTAGGTGCTGGTGAGTTCCCCAGAGGGACTAACTTTTCATTACCTAAGCACAGCTGAGTAGACATTGAACATCTTGTGTAACTCAGTCTCTGGTTTCCTACCATTCCTGGAGATCATACTGGTTCAGAGCTCCAAACCCCTAATCACATGGTTCAAATGGATAACCAGCTCTCCATGGAGAGAGCCCTCATCGTTTTAGCATAAACTCAGGGCTGATTCAAGGGACTAATGATACTAATGCCTAGTATCCCCGCATTCAGGAAGCCGAGGCAGAAGGATCTTTAGGTCAAGGCCAGCCTGAGTTACATAGCTAAACCTTGTCTTACACATATTCCCAGATAATAATA
Source organism: Ellobius talpinus (assembly GCA_001685095.1). NCBI lineage: Eukaryota > Metazoa > Chordata > Mammalia > Rodentia > Cricetidae > Ellobius > Ellobius talpinus. Next base: position 2,861 of record LOJH01043405.1, read on the forward strand.
GCAACAAGAGTAGCAACAAAGACAGCTCCTTTATTGGGAAAGTACAGAGGTTTGTGTGCTTCCTCCTAGAAATCAGATACAAATTCACAATCCTCCTGCCTCAGAGACCTGAATATTAGGATTTTACAAGTAAGCACCTTATACCCATCCCAATTTCATTATATATACCTTGTTTTCCTTTTTTGTTTTTGGTTTTTGGTTTTGGTTTTGGTTTTCTGAAACAGGGTTTCTCTATAGCTTTGGAGCCTGTTCTGTAGATCAGGGCTGGCCTCAAATTCTCAGAGATCCGCCTACCTCTTATCTCCCGAATGCTGGGGGTTAAAGGTGTGTGCCAACACTGCCCGGCTTATTTATGGTTTTTTTTTTTTGAGACAGGGTTTCTCTGTGTAGCCTTGGCTGTCCTGGAACTCACTCTGTAGACTAGGCTGGCCTCGGACTCTCAAGGATCCTCCTACCTCTGCACCACACATTCATTCATTTGTAAATGAATATCATTCATTTACTGCAGTATAGAGTTAAGTTTTATGATTCTTTTACAGTAGATACAGTAGCAAAAATAACAAAGTATAGCCAAAAAAGTAGAAAAACATAATAAGTAAATATGGTAAAATATAATAGTTTTTGAAAAGTAAAATATAATAACTTGGAAGAGTTCTGCAAAATATTTCCTGGCAGAGATGGTGACTGCCTTGGGAATGCACTCTGAAGTACACAGCAGGCAGTTTTTCTTTATTGTGACAATGACCTGAGATTAAGAGTTTAAGGGAAAAGACTGGTTTAGGCTCACGGTCTCAGGAGTTCCCTTCACTGCCACTCAGCTCTGTTGCTTCCGGCCTGTGGGGAAGCTGAACATGTGGTTAAGCAAGTTCAGCTCATGACAGACAGAAAGCAGGAAGAAAAAGACAAGAAGGACCCAGGGATAAGACTCTCTTCAAAGCCCCCACACTCTCAACCCACTACCTCTAACCAGGCCCTTCCTCCTAATCTTTCCCAAATCTAAAATAGTGCATCAGCTGAGCCTATAGGGACATTTCATATTCAAATCACACCAGGTGCGAGCTGACAGCTTACTTGAATGGCAAGCCCTTGCCTACTGGTTCTTCCGTAACCCCAGGGAAAGGCAGATGCTGGAGTCACATATCTGGAAGTCTTTTCTGGGTACCAAAGGAGCAGTGGAGGAGCCCAAAGCATCACTGACTAGCTAAGGGAGAGATAGAAGCTATTTTAAACAATTATCTAAGCCTTTTGTGGTGCTGGGCCTCATTTTCTCCTGGATTCTCACAATCTGAATCTGGAAATGGAAAAGGAAAAGGGGAATTGTAAATGATTTAAGTTATGATGCCCCTGCTTTTTCTCTAAAGAATCCCACTCTAAGCAATCACTCCACTCAATGCCTGTTCTAAGATTCTTGTGGAGAGAGGGCTCAGGGGTTAAGCATACTGGCTGCCCTTCCAGAGGACCGGAGTTCAATTCTCAGCACCCATGCGGCAGCTCACAAATGACTCTAATTCCAGCACAAAGGGATTAAACACCCTCTTCTGGATTCTGAAGGTAGGTATCAAGCATATACCTGGTGCACAGATATTCAGGCACACAAAACACCCATAGCACATAAAATAAAAAATTAAAACATTTTAAAAATGATATTTGTAAAATGACAAGCAAAGTTATTAGTACTGTTATAAGGTATACTCCAGTTTTTCCATTGCTGAAGGAAAAGCAGTCTATGGGAAGTGAAATTCAACATTCAGTTTTACAATAGTGCTGTGAACCAACTCACATTGAAATGTAAAACTAACTCAGTGGAGAAAACAGTTAGATACAATGAAACGGGCCATGATAATGACATGATCGTTCAGTTAAGGAGCTCATGTTGTGAGGGTCGCAAATTGTTCCCTAAACATGAAGGTTCTCAACAGTCTGATGCTACTGGATATGATTTCACTCATGTGTAATCCCAATGCCCAGGAAGCAGAAGCAAAAGCATTGTGAGTTTGAAACCAACCCCATCTCAAAAAAGAACATCTAGGAGCTGGCAAGATGTTTTAATCTTTCAAATTATTTTATTTTGCTGGGTGGTGGTGGCACACACTGTTAATCCCAGCACTCCGGAGGCAGAGGCAGTGAGTTTGAAGCCAGCCTGATCTACAGAGTGAGTTTCAGGACAGCCAGGGCTATATAAAGAAACCTTATCTCAAATTATAAAACAAAAAAAATATTTTATTTTATTTTGTGTGTGTAACTGTTTTGCCTGCATGTGCATATGTGCACCACCTGCATGCCGAGGGCCCAGGGAAGTCAGAAGAAGGTGTGGGAACCCCTGGAACTGGAATTATAAAGGATAGTAAGATGCTACATGGGTACTGGGAACTGAACCCAGATCCTCTGTAAGAGCAACAAGTGTTCTTAACTGTCACGACACCACTCCAGCATCTGGCAAGACGGTTTAGCAGGTAAAGGCACTTGCTGATAAGCCCAATGGCCCGAGTTTGATCTCTAGAGCCCATATGGTAGAAGGAGAGAACCAATTCCCATAAGGTATTCTCTGACTTCCACCTGTGTGCTATGGTGTGTGCTCAGACTTGTGTGTGCCTGTGTGGATGCGCTGTGGGCACACACACACACAATCCCACCCATTGAATAATTGTAAAACAGTTTTTAGAAAAACCCCTAGACACTTCATTAAATTCACAAATACAAGCTGTGCTTTGTTGTCGTTTTGTGACAGGGCCCAGGCTGCCCTGCTGTCCTCGAACTCCGAACAATCCTCCTACTGCAGTGCTCGCCTCCAGGCTGTGGGATGCAGTGAACCGTCACACATAGGGACCCACCCTATAACCTTGACTGATTTAGAATTTACCGTGTTGACCAGGAGGGTCTTGAACTCACAGAGTCCCACCTGTCTCTACCTCCCAGACCTCTAGGTTAAAGGCACGCATTACCACACCTAGCTATTTTGCATTTCGTAAAGCTGTCAAAGACTACCCACTAACAAGGGCTCGAAAAATGAATGAGATACAATCTCTAGGCTCAAACCAGCAGTGAGAGAATATATGCAAAGAATCGTTAAAAAGGACAAGAGTAAAGTTATATTGGTAAAAGGGGCAAACTATCTGATACTTTAATAAAATGAGAAAACAGCATTTTGCGTCACTACAGCAACCCCGTTTCCCACGCAGCACGAGCACGCTCAGATCTCTGTTCTGTACACTCCAGAGGATGCTCTACAGCAGTGGTCCTCAAACCTGCAGTGGGCTAAGACCACCGGAAAACACGGATATTTATGTTACGATTCGTAACAGTAGCAAAGTTACAGTTATGAAGTAGCAATGAAAATAACTTTATGCTTAGGGGGTCACCACAACATGAGGAACTGTCAAGGCAATGACACTTGAAGATATTCAGCCTGGAGTGGGCTAGTCAACTGGGAGAGAGCACACATGGGTATAGAGCTCAAGACAGACAGCTGGACTGGACAGACAGACATGCAAGTTGGGATCTGTGGGACAAGATGAAGTCACTCAGGAAGAGGAAGAGACATTCAAGAAAAGACACCCGTCAGGCCCCCACACCGTGAGAACCCCGAGCTTTGGGGACAGCGATGTTTAGTCTTGATTGTCATCTTGAAGGAATTTAAAATCACCATGGACACAAACATCTGGGTGTGTCTATGAGGGAGTTAACTGAGGCCAGAAGATCCCAGGCAGCATCCTTGCAAGGGCCAAAGGAGCAAACAAGTGGTGGCCCCCCCCAGTTTGGCGGTCCCCCTAGTTTGGCGTCCTCAGTTCATCTCATTGCTTCCTGACTGTAAACCAGCTGCCTCAGGCTCTGCTAAAATGCCTTCCCTGCTGTGATAGACTGCCCACTCAAACCATGAGCCAAAACAAACCATTTCTTCCTCCAATTGACTCTGTTGGGTATTTTGGAACAGTGCTGGCAACCATAACTAATACAGAAAATTAGAAAAAAAGAGTCCTCAAAGAGACAAGAAGAGAATGAGCAGGGATGTGGGAAGAAAGGAGCAGCAGAACACGAGGGAGGTCAAGGGAAGGGACCTGCTGCAGAGGAGGGTGAACTCAGTAGGGAAAGAGTCGTGCCCAGAGTCAGGACCCCCAAAGACCACCAAGAGACCAGATCCCATGCAAAACAAAGAGTCTTTTTTATTATTCCAGAACACTGAGGTTGACCATCCTACGCAAAGGCAAGATGATGATGACCCCAGAAGGAGGTGAAACCTTTTTTTAAGCTTTACAAAGGGGAGTGTCTAAGGAAGTTAGGTCATTTAAATATGATTGGCTTAAGCAAGTGACAATCATATTGTTGCATTCTAATTGGCCAGGGCTAGTCAGGGACTGGCCAGGGCTACAGTTTCTCATTTTGGGGCAGGCCTGGGACCAGGCCTTATCCTGGAGCTGCTGCCTGTGGCTCAGCTCCTTGTTGTTGGGGGTGTTGGGGATTGCCCTTCAATCATGGCTTTTTCAGAAACTGCCTGCTCAGCCTCAGGAAATTGAAACTGAGGCCTGATCTCTGAGAGAAGACACAGCAGCCTGCTATGGTGTCTGCCCAGTCTTTTCAGAAAGTTCTGCACAAGCATGAGGACCTAAGTTCAGCTCTCCATCACCCATGTAGAAATCCAGGCATGGCTCTAACCCCAGGTTTGCTAGGGGATAGGCAGAGACCGGAAGGGGCAGGAGGATCCTGGGGGGCTCACTGGTCAGCCAGTCTAACGCACACAGATTCAATAAGGGACCCTATTTCAAAAAATAAGAGAATTGAGGAAGACATATGATGTCAACTTCTGGCCTCTATGCACGCATGTACAAGTGAGCACACATGCACAGACAGCATCTCTCTCACACACACACACACACACATGCAGACACACAAGGACACACACACACAGCATGAGCTTCAAGTACAGTTCACTGGTGGAATGTTAGCCTTAACATGCACAAGGCTAATTCACAAGGTGAATTCCAACCCCAGTCCCACAAAAAAACAGTAAAAAAGAGAACAAAGTTAACAGTGCCCAAGGCTGCAGAGAGGCCAAGGAAGATGAGCTTGAGGAGTGAGACTTTGATAGTTAACCACGGGGAGATTATTCGTCATGTGTTGTTTCAGCCTCCCTAGCCTCTCCAGATCCAAGCCTCAAAGTATAAGAAAAAAGAGAGATGAGAATAAATGAGACTAAATTTTTAGGACCCAATGTCTGGTCAGGGAGTAACTAGCTACCTTTTGTGCAGTTTGTATGGAACAATACCCTCACTGTGGTGGCATCTGTATTTTAATAAACAAAGCTTGCCTGGGGATCAGAAAAGTAAAACAGCCATGCTGGCCAGCCTTACAAACCAGGCAGCAATGTCACCCACCTTTATTCCCAGTAGTCACAATAGCTTGCCATGGAAACCAGGGGTAGTGGTGCATGCCCTTAATCTCAGAACTAGAGAGGATTATAAAGTGACAGAGACAGCTCTCAGTCTCAATCTCATTCTGAGATTCCTGAAGGCAGGATCACCATTTTGAACTGAGGTAGAGGTAAGAGCCAGTGACTGGCTATTTTGCTTTTCTGACCTTCAAGTTGAACCCCAGTTTCTGTCTCTGAAATTTTATTAATTGTGCTTCACCCTCATCCTAAGAGTCCGATAACCAGAGATATTATCAGAGAAAAAGCATAACATATTTATCTAACCACAGCTTTATAGAATATAGATGACTTCTAATGATGATCCCAAGACACAGAGGGTGACTAGGGATGTAGCTCAGTTGGTAGGAGTACTTCTGCCTAACATGCAAAAGGCTTCAGTTCGGTCCCCAGCACCACATACACAGGGCATGGTGTGTGTAGCACACACTTGTAATTCCAGCACTTAAGAAGTGTATGTGTGGGGGCGCGGTTCAGAAGATCAAGGTTATCTTCAGTAACATAGAAAATTTGAGGCCAGCCTAGGATACATGAGACCCTATCTCAAAAAACAAAACCAACAATGAATAAACAAAATCCACCAAAAGACAAAAACAGGAGGGGAAAGTTCCTGTTTTATGGCTTATAAAATAAACACAACTATATAAAAATAATACTGGGAAGAAAAAAGGAGGAGTTGGAATAGATATAACTGACAAATTTGAGGCCAGCCTGGGCTACAGGAGAACCTGTCTCAAAAAAGCAAAGCAAAACAAAAGGCAAAATAAAGAACCTCAAGAAATACTCAGCGATACTGAAGCGGACCCTGTAGGGTATTATTTCCTAAGCCCTAAAGGTAAAGACAACATGAAAGAGTATCCATTCCTCTTGTTACAGAAAAGCCATTTTTAGAAAGGGAAGCTAAAATCCATACAGATAAAATCAACACATCATACACTACTCCTGTAGCTCAGTGTTCCAGCACCTGTTCAGCATGTAGTAAGCCATGGGTTTAGGAAAAAACAAACATGTGCTAAAGATGAACGGGTGAGGGGACAGCTGACTCTAGGGTGACCCCCAACGCTGGTGCCCACACAGATAAACGGCAGGGCTGAAATTAACTTGATCAATGGATGCCACGGTGCCATCAGGGTGAGGGGGAGAGAGAGCCGTAGTATTCTAGGGCTCGTTCTCAACTGCATTCCTATAGATAAAAATATTTCCACTGTTTTGTGACTGGACCATGTAAATCAGGCAAAGACAGTGAGAGAGGGAAAGACCTGATTGCATGACACCTGTCTACTGTGTATCAATATCTTGCCAATATCAATCTTTTGCTCCCTGTAAGTAATCTTAAAAAACCATTAAAGTTTTTTTCTCTCTCTCTCTCACAGCTTTGCCTGACACGGATAGACCCTAACTTGCCTTCTAACACAGAGCTTCAATATGTGATACCTCAGGACTTCTCTGGAAAGACTTAAGAAAACGAAGGGTTTTGGAAGATTACATGAACCACAGGTGAGCAAGGTCTCTGGGTGCCTCACATAATACCACAAAGTAGAATAAGATTTCATTCTAGACAGCAGTCACCTGCATTTTCTAAAAGCCAATGTTTGTCCTCTTTTAAAGTTTTTAAAAGATTTGTTTATGTGTATCCACCTGCATATATGTATGTGCCCTGTGTACATGCCTGGTGCCTGTGGAGGCCAGAAGGGGATTCTGGGAACTGGAGTTATAGGTAGTTGTGAGACACCATGTGGGTGCTGGGAACCAAACCTGTGTCCTCTCTAAGAGTAGCCAGTATGCCAGGCAGTGGTGGTACGTGCGTTTAATCCCAGCACTCGGGAGGCAGAGGCAGGAGGATCTCTGTGAGCTTGAGACCAGCCTGGTCTACAGAGTTAGTTCTGGGACCACTAGGGCTGTTACACAGAGAAACCCTGCCTTGAAAACCCAAAAAAATAATAATAATAATAAAAGAGCAATCGGTGCTCTTAATTATTGAGCCATTTCCCAGCCCCTGTAATTTGCCTTTTCTATTCAACATTATGTTTTTGATAGTTTAGATCTGGTGTTGTGTTTATTACTAAACAATAGTGAATGAGTAGGAGGTGGATTAAGGTGCAGAGAGCTTGCCTAGCATGTGCAAGGCCCTAGGTTCATCCCTAGCACCAGGAGGGTGGAAAGAAAGAAAGATGACTCAGAATAGTGAATAAACTCTTTGCTTCACCTTTCTGTGCTGCTGTAATGGTGCACAAGAATGTCCTGGCTGATGCTGTCATATTCTCAAGAGCATGAGCAATGCCAAGTAGAAAGGCAAATGTCAGACTTATTGGACCATGCTCCAAAGTCACATCAGACACTGTGATAATGAGGTACAGTCATGCTGGTGGATCTGAGATCATCGATGCTCACAGAATTGGGGAAATTGCTGTGAACCTTGCAGCAATGCTAAACAATTGTGGAGTGATTCAGCCCAGATTTAATGCACAGCTCAGAACCCTGGGAAAACGGCAGGAAAAAAAATCCATTCCCATCCATCAGTTTGGCTGCATTGTATTGACAACCTCAGCTGGCATTATAGAACACGAAGAAAGAAGGGAGACAACAGGGAGGAATATTGGGATTCATTGTTTAGGAATACAAAACAAACATTCAGATAAAACTCTTCTGTGTAAAGGAAGGGAAGAGGAAAGAGGAGATGGAGGGGAAGAAAGGAAAGGAGAGATAATAAGAGTAGGGATCAGTTATATGAGTATGATCCATTATTAATTATTATAAAATTCCCAGCTGTCTATCCATAGAAACCACACACACACAGTCAAGCTCAGAGGTGATCAACACGTGACAGCAAATTTAATAGTTTAGAAAAAAACTCCTAAGAAAGGCATTTTTATTTAAGTAAACGGAAGGATCATTTGTGACAATCTACAAAAATGAAGTCATCATCTGCTGCTTTGGGAGTTTAAGGCCAGTGGAAAAGATTGAGAGTTCCAGGCCGGCCAAGGTGACAGCGATACACTGTCAAACAAAACAAAACAACAGCAACAAAAAACCCAAACCAAACAAACAAACTAGCAAAACACAGGGTCTCATTATGTAGTCCAGGCTACCCTCAAACTCATATCCTCTTGCCTTAGCCTCCCAAGTGCTTAAGATTATAGGCGAGGCAGAAAAGCCTAAGTTTAGCTCTCTGGGACTGTACTTGGTTGGATTATATACAACGTACTTGGCAACCTAGCTCCTTTACCTTCACACACACACACACACACACACACACACACACACACACACACACA
>LOJH01043406.1:0-11619 GCA_001685095.1 Ellobius talpinus
ACAAGGCAGGGCACCCTGACTTCTCTTAGGACTGGAGAGCGAGGGAGAGGGGGAATGGGGGAAGTAGGAGGGAAGAGGGAGGATGGGAGGAGGTGGAAATGTTCAATAAATAAATTTTAAAAAAAAGAACTAGGAAAAAAAACAAAGAGACGTTGAGGATCAAGGAAGACGGCATACAATTCCAGGTAAAAGTCTATTCCTTTAGGACAATCAAGGCAGAAACTGTAAGCATAGCATTTGCAGCCAGAGCAGAGAGAAAATAAATGCACAGATCCTTGATTCTTCTATTTATTCTTAAAAGTTATGGGGCTTAGTCTAGTGATTGGTGCTACCCATAGTAGGCTAGGTGTTCATTAATCAATAATCAAGGTAATTGCCAACAGCTGATCTGATACATAAACTTTCTCACTTGAGGCTCTCTTCCAAGAAATTCTGTATTGTGTCAAACTGATTTTTAAAAAAAGTCACATTGACTGTCACATTCTCAAAATAAGAATAGATAATGATAAAATGAAAATATTTCTGTAGCACACCTTTACCCAAAGACAAATTCCAGTGTTAAAATTTTAAATAAACCTTCAGACAATCTGGCTTATCACACATAATAGTGCCTTATTTCATACTTTAAGATTGTAGGTTCCCATTTTTAAATGTTCTTTTAAAATTTAGACACTTTGCAGAATCTTTTTGTCTAGCATGAGCTGTGAGTTCACATGTGCTGTGTCCTATTGTGTAGTCATTCATTGTCTCCTGTATTTAAAGTTTTAAACCCTCTCTCTGCAATGCTCTTTGAGCCTTGGAAGGAGGGGTTGTACTGCATTATTTTACAAAATAGTTTACAAAATCAAATGGAAATAAAACCTGAATGTAAAAAATCAGCAAATGAAGTTGAAGACATATTTTTATACCTTTTAAAATAATATTTATTATATTTTAATATTTTACTGTAATTAAATCACTTCCTCATGCTCTTTCTTCTCTCTTAACTCTCCCATATACCCCTATTTTCTCTCTTTTAAATCATAGTGGCTTTTTATATTAATCATTGTTACATACATGTGTGAGCAAGTTTGAAATCTTAAATACATAAGTACAACCTGTTCAGTCTTTATTATTGTTATATTGATATATTACTTATATCTCTATTTTCATGTAAAAGTATAAGTTGGCATTCCACTTAGCATGACCTATAAATAAACTTAAGGATGTTGTTGTTTTTCAGTTTCCCTTTAGTACCTGCATTTTGTTGTGAGAAGAAAGAGTTGCATAAACAAAGGAAAATTAGTTGACCATAAAAATAATTCTTGTGTCTCTCTAAACACACTTATCTCAGAAGTGGCTTTAATAACAAATAAATGTTAATATATAATACAATAATTGATATTTTAACAGAATGTATTATTTAAACATTTCACCTAAATCTATTGTTGAAAATGATTAAATGTTCTTGATAGAACACAAAGCAATAAAAAAATAAAATGTCTTTACTAGGAGTATTGAATAAGAAGGTTAGATTTAATTACAGATTCCTTTGTAGAAATATTCCTGAGCTGTCATTGCTATCTCTTCTCATAAATTGTAGTCTTACGACATTCCATTGTTTGAAGAATTCTGCCAGAGTTTGCTCTTCAGCAATTTTCACTCTCAAACCTCCTATAGTTAACTGTAGAAATAATGCCAAGACACAATGATACTACTCCTGGGCATATACCCAATAGATATTTAATCATACCACAAAGACATTTGATCAACAATGTTCATAGCAGCATTATTTGTAATGGCCAGAACCTGGAAACAAGCTAGATGCCCTACACCTGAAGAATGGATAAAGAAAATGTGGTTCATTTACACAATAGAGTATTTCTCAGCTGTGAAAAAGTTACATCATGAAATTTGCAAATGAACAGAACTAGGAAATACCATCCTGAGTTAGGTAACCCAGACTCAAAAAGACAAACAAGGTATGTACTCACTCATAACTGGGTTTTAGCAGTAAAGCAAAGGATTGCCAGACTACAATCCACAGCTCCATAGAAGCTGGGCAACAAGGAAGACCCTAATAGGGACACATGGATGGCACAGGAAAGAAGAATTAGATGAGATTTCCTGGATAAATTGGGGAGGGGGGAGGGCAGTAGAGGGGAGGGGCTGGGAGATGAGAACATGAGGGAATGGCATGGTCAAAGGAAGAGAGGAACAGAATAGAAGCACAATGAAAGAGAGATCTTGATAGAAAGAGCCACCATGGCGTTAGGGAAAAACCTGGTCCTAGGCTAATTCCCAAGAATCCACAAATATGACCCCTATAAGACTCCTAGCAATCGTGGAGAGGGAGTTCAAACTGGCCTTTTCTTGTAATCAGATTGGTGAATACCCCAACTATCATCATAGAGCCTTCATCCAGCAACTCACTCACCAGATGTAGAAATCCATAACCAAGCACTAGACCAAGATCTAAGAATGCAACCGAAGAGAGGGAGGAGGAAATATATAAAGAAGAGATGTCAAGATAATGATGTAGAAATCTACAGAGACATCTAAACCAAGCTTGGGGAAACTCATGAACTCTAGACCGACAGCTGTGGATCCTCCATGGCACCAAACTAAGACCTTCATATGTGGGAAACAATAACAAAGCTTGGATTATTGGTGAGGCGCCTGGGAGTAAGAGAAAGATCTATCCCAGGTGCATGAGCTAGCTTATTGGAGCCCATTCCCTATAGTGGGATACCACACTTAGCCCTAATGCATGGGGGAGGGGCCTAGTCCTGCCACAACTTATTGTGCCAGACTTTGTTGACTTCCCATGGGCACGCTTACCCATTGGAAGGAGAGGATGGGGGTGTGCTGGGGGGCAGAGAATGGGAAGAGGGAAGAACTGTGGATGGAATGTAAAATGAAATTTTAAAAAGTAAACTAAAATTAAAAAGAACAAAAGAAATAATGCCAAGTGATTGTAAATGCTGAGTCGGAAGTTGTTCTCTTAGTTAAAGACACTTCTCTGATGTAGACCCATAAACTGTAGGGTAATAGTGGAGAGACCAAGTCTTCCATACCTCCTCTAAATGTATGAAAATAAGTGTTAATCTTAAACTGGTCAAAATCTTGCTCTTGTCTGTCTCAAGGAGGGCATTCTTCATGGAGCAGTACTGGGCAAAGCAGTAGAAGACAGTACTTTCATCCTGAATAACACAATTACTTGTTTTTGAACCCTGTTATTCAGAATGGCAATGTAACCATCTCTTCATTACTGGACCTAAGACCCTTTGTCAGTTTCTAAACACATATTAGTGCTGAGAAATCATTTAAAAAATGAGAGACACAAGTGAAAGAATAATAAAGGCCCTCATAAGAACAGGCATCTTTAGGTGTGTTTTTTCCCAATTCATAAAGACTATTAGCCTCACTGGATCCTTTTCCCACTTGTCATCAATATAGAACATCTGTCTGCCCCCAATCTTTTCAAGGAAATAAGCCACGAGGTAGAAGGTCATATCGGGATATCTCTAGGAACAAACTATTTTGTTTTAATGACATTTCCATGACTATCAAACATCAGACCTTCTAAGAACCCAAGAAAATATCCTTTATCCCACTGGCCAGCTACTTGAATTTCCAGTGTTCATTATTTTCCCTTTTCCCCAGTTCCTCTTTTTTTCCCAATTAAAAATTGCTATCTAAAAGTTTGTAGTCAAAATTGCCTTTTATTTTCATATTAATACAGCACGTTCATGGTGTTCTTTATCATCAGAAACTATTAAATGGATTATTTAATGAAATCATGATAATAATAATGTAGCATGAATTTCTCTAGCTTATTTCATAAGGTGTATAGACCAACATTAAGAGAACAAAAGTGGAATAAACACCCATCAGGGGATTTCCATGAAGTAAGTCTGGTCAGGATGCTTACCTAATAAAACTATTAAATAGCAAGTTCTTTCTCACCAAGTCATGAGAAGTAAAACTCAGGCTTGGCAATTCCTACCACTTAGCAGAGGCAAACATGGCCAATCAATACTTCTCTTTCTATATTCCAGGAATTGCCTGGTGGACAAACTTAAAGAACACAGATAACTCCCAAATAAAAACTGACATAACCTGTTAATCCCCAAAAGGAAGAAAATCATCACAGCCAAATCAATTAAAGCAATCTTTTTATTCCTCCACACAAGATGCATACCTCTAAGGCAGCATTCGACATGAGAAAGACAAGGGTTTTATAGCTCAGTGGTTACCAAATGGGGGATTTGGCAGGCAACATGGGCAGTGTGGGGATAGGAGGAGCAGAACATAAGCGTAAAGAGTTAGTCATAATGATCTCCTGAAACAGAGACATGATGGCAAGACTGTCTACCAAGGTAGTCATAATAACACATAGTCGTAAAAACCTTTTGAAATAGAGGTAGGGTTGAAAGATTGCTATTAACAACTTTTTGAAATAAAGAAATCATTGCCATGTCCTGGAATTGATAGTACAGAACTAATTGTGTTTAATGCTACAGGCGGGGCATAGCCCAACGCTTGTGAAATAGAGGTTTATTCATGAACATAAATGAGTCTAGTTTGTCTTTGCTAAGCCTAAGATGAAGACAGGGTGGTATATCAAATCCACTGTCTGTAGTGTATGGTTCATTGCTTCTTTCTTCCCTTGTCTGCTTCTCTTTGCAGTAAAGTCAATAAGAGTGTCCCTTTTAAAGCTCTCATCTGATCTGAGTGAATACTTTAATTCTTCAGAATTCCTAGAGAAAGTAACCTGCCCTTCTGTTTATAAGGAAACCTTAACAATGGAGAAACACACAGAATTCCCAATATGTGAGAGGTGGAAGCCAAGAAGAAGAGGAGCTAAAGCTGAGCTTTCCCTAACAGTAAATTCAAGGCCACCCTCACCAGCACTAAATTCAAGACCACATTAACACATGATTTCAATGATGACAAAAGCAGGGGTATGCATAAATCTGGTACAGTTTTTGTTCACTTTCCAAAATTTTATATTGATCAACTAAAGAGCTTTTCAAAACTCACTGATCAGCCATCCCATTCAGGGAATGCCAATCATATTTTGGAACACCCACCCATAAATGGAATGAAGGAATGAAAAAGTGTTTTAAAATGTTTTCAGTGTTTTTTATTTATATTTCAAAGCTTCATGGTTTATAAACATATATAGATAGATAGATCAGCTTTTTACTCTGATATTATATTATTCATATATCAAACATATAATAAACAACTTTTAGGCAAAGTAGTTTAATTGAAAAACCCAGGAAAACAGTTTTAATAGTATTATTTATATCAGGAGATCATTATCATACTATTAAAGGCAAGGGTAGTATGTATGCAAAGTATCATTCCAGTTATTTTGCACATATGTATTGATCAACTATATTTCAGTTTATGTTTGATCTTTGTAGGAGTAATTTCAGAGGGGTTTACTTGTTTCATTTCATTATTACCACATGTATTATCTATTACCTAAAGTTGTGAATGCATGCAAGAGAGCAGTGCAGGGTAGGGGGCATTTTATAGGGGGGTTTCCAGGGAAGAAAGCAAAAGGAGAAATGAGGTAATTATATTTACTTTCAAAAAAGGAAAGAGTTAACTTTAAAAAAATCCTGTAAGTCAGAAGGAAGAGTAAAGGTTGATTTTACTCTGCATCTCCCTCTAGGACGTGAATAGATTGTTTCCCATGCCTGACCATAAACACAGGTACATACACTACCTATATTTCTAATTTATTTTCAGTGAAAGTTATTGGACTTTTTCAGAGTTTTGCCTTTAGAACAGATTAGTTCCCTGGCATCCTTTCAACGAGTTCCCTCATCAGAAGCCTGGTTTTCATGATCCATTGTTTACTGCACATTCAAACTCCACAGCTTTTTCAAATGACTCTGCTTTCTGGGCTTTCATTTTATAAGTAAATGGAAGGGCTGAAAAGCCTCCCTGCTGAGGGGGGCTGATTCTGGAAAGTGACTTTCTAATGTCTCAGCCTGTCCTTTAGGAAATTTTACTTTCCCCACCAGGAGTCTCCTTCTTTAGCATTCTTTCATATTTTTGAGATGCTTTTGTCTGGGACCTCATTTAAAGCAGTGTAGCCAAGTGGAAAGAAAAAGCACTGTGCCGAGAGGGAAGGGAAGGTGCAGCGTGGCTTCTACTGCTCTGTGTCCTCACGCTGTGGCCTTGAACTTTCCCGTGCTAAGAAATACCATGGCCCTTTTTTTCTACTGCTTTTCTGCTTTCTACGCCCATCTTTTGTCCTTCAGAGAAATTTGAAAGATAAATTACATGAAGTACCTTTTTTGTTTTTTTTGTATAAGCAATAGGGTATTCTTAGTGAGGACTGGCAAATTAGTGAATTGAAAATAAAAGCCTATTGTGTTCACTTTAAGATAATAAGTATATGTGCATGGGCACGAAGTGGGAATTAATAGTTTTGATCAGGTTGTATTATCCCAGGCATTTTACCAGGTGGGAAGCATATTGTTCCACTTATTCTTCACTGGGGCGCTGTGTCAATTGTATAGATAAAAATATAGGTCCAGAGACCCTGATTTCATTCTTAACAATTTTGTTAATTCATGAAAAAGAACAGTAATCTTAAATGGAAGAATTGTTTACAATCAAGGGGTAGAAAGGGAACATTCGGTAACTGGATACAGGTAATGGATATACTCTATTGTAAATATGCTAAGTATCCTTGATTTGTTCACTTTAAAATGGTTAGTTTTCTTTTATGTGACTCATACCCTGTTGTAAAAAATGCTAAAAGGGTTTATGAGATAGATAATAGAACCACTGTAGCAGTTGAAGTACATACAAGTAGGCAGACAAAGACAAGTAGCTGCTAACAACAGAGGGGCACCAATCACGATGGCAACAGATTTGACAGAAAAGAGATCCCAAGCTTCGTGCTACAGAATTGTGGTATCTGAATTATATTTCTGGAGGAAAATCTCCACAAAATTTAGTCACTTTCTGATCTTTAAATTACCAGTCACATAACCATAATATTCCCAGAAATAAAAGCAGATTTGTTCAAGCCAGTCCCCATAAAATACTTGGGAACAAGAACACTGGGGGCTACTCCACATAAGATACACCATACTGTGCTGCTTTTCTGTGACAGAGCTTTGCTTTGTGTTTGCTGCAACACTCAGTCTGTGTCTGATTTCCACCCCACAGGAGACAAAGGGCCCACATAGCAGATGACATTTATATTAAGTTTAGTTTGCCCAGTAGTACATTTCTTAAGATTAAAACACTAAAGCAATGTCCCCAAACAAGACACTTTGAAATTCTTGAAGGGAAACATGGTTGAGAAAAACAGGATTTGAAATTATATTTTTATTCTGAGTCTTAACCCCTAACCCAATATGGAGCTCAGGTGGCCATGTGGGGAATGTTGAGGACTCATATTGCTCTGGAGGAGATAGAGCACTGGATCCAGAGGAAGGGAAAGGCCATCCAATCCCTCATCCCCAAGCCATAAATTGTGCTGCATCTTTATCCACAGAAACTCTGACTGTAGCAGAGAAAAAGAAATAAGAAGGGCTGCAAAGGTAAAGAAATAAAACAAACACAAAACCCCACATTTCTTCTGTTTTGTGTGCTATTTTATAAATTATCAATTTAATTATAAAAGTTTATGGAGTGCCATGTGAAGATGTGTTGCATGAGCATAGTATAAAAAATAGTCAAATCAGCATAGTTAATATTTCTTTATTAATGAATAATAAAGGTGCATATCTGTGGTATGTATATACATGCAAATATAATAAACACATATGTGTATGTGTGTGTATATATATATATAACAAAATATCTTTTTATAATCCAATAGATAGAAAAATAATGTGTAATTTCTAGTTTTATATATAGGGTAGATAAAAGGATTGATGTATACAAATTCTATTGCATTTTCAAACAGCATTCTATCTGCTTTATGGCAACTTTTATGTTTACGCTTTTAACGAATAGGATTTTTCAGATACACAAAATAGATCTAATCATAGTTCAAATTGGAAATTTCACAAAAGTTATTTATTAACAAAGAAGTTATTGGCATACTAGAGGACAGCTTTATAATACCTTCTTGATTGAAACATATAATGATGATCAGTATTATCAACTTGAAGATCTAGAATGACCAAAGAGATTGGTCTTTGGGTATGGCTAAAGGTTTATCTTGAATACTGTAATTAATAGGGGAAAACTCACCTTAATTATAGGTAGGACCATTCTGTGGGCAGGATATCCTGGGCTGTATCAAGAGAAAAGTAAACTATTGTGAGTAAGCTCAGTTACTTGTCCAGTACTTTGTCTGCCTTTGTGCTGCCATGTTCCCTGCCATGATGAAAATGGACTAAACCTGGGAAACTGAAATTAAATGATTTCCTTTGTGAGTGTCCTTGGTCATGGTGTCTATTCATAGAAAAAGAACAATGACCAAGACAGTCTATAATCATCATGAAGAGGAGCCTATTTAGTGACAGTTTAGGCATGGAGCTGGAGGAGTAGCTGAGAGCTTACATTCAATCCAAGGCATCAGGCTAGAGAGCTACACTTGGACTGGTGTTTATGAACTCCCAGTGATGCACCTCATCCAGCTATGACACACCAATTCTCCACTGAGTCCATGACTTCTAATGATTCCTAAAAGTCCTCCAACTGGCAACAAAATATTCAAATCTATGAGCCTAAATGGGCCAATCTTATTCAAACCACCATACTGTTATATTCAGTTAGTGCTGAATATAAATGTGGGGACATTTGCCAGATCATAGGAAGCTGAGAGTTTTTACATTGTAACCCATAGGCAACAGGAAGTGGTTTAAGACACTGGGTATGGATTGAGCATATATGAGACCTCAAAGTCTACCTCCAGATAAATAAAAATCACAAATCACATAATTCCCACATATAACGGCACAAGATATATATTATGATTCCAAAACACAGAGAAGGGAGCATAGTGAGGAAATACTGGAACAAAATAAAACCAGCTGGGCAGACTCAAACTCTAAGCTCTGCATCACCATGTCTGATGTCAAAACACTTTTCATATATCCAACTCCTTTCAGTTTTGTTGATGCAACATACTTTCTCTTGGGCTGGTTCCATTCCCTGTTAGCAGCTTTCCTTAGAGGTATATCACAGTTCTGAATCTCCAGTATCTTAGGGTCTCCATGGAAATTCAGGCTTTAACTTCACAGTTTCATGCAATGGACTCTTTAGTTCTCCATTTAGGGACACCCCTGACACTTGCCTGGCCTCAGAGGCTTACCTTGGTTGCTCCTTGCCTCTAAAGCCCAAACCACATGGCCAAAGCTGCCAAAGCTGGGGCTGGGATGTGGCCTCCACACTCAATTTTATCTTCACCAACTTCTCAGCTTCCTGCAAAGCATCTTCAAGTTTTAGCCAGCAATGAGGAAGTTTCCCAGAGGTTTGAGATTAATTTCTCATTCAAAAGCCATCATGAAAAACCATTAGTAGGTTAAATTCAAAACACAACTTAAGAAACTAAAAGAATTCCAAAGCCATACCATTACAGACTTTAATGATGCCATGCCCAGAAAAGCATAATTAAATGAAAATTACAGTACAAGACATGGGATACCTTTGGTGGTGGTTTGAAGGAGAATGGCTCCCACAGGCCTTTATGTTTGAATCCTTAATTGCCAGTTGGTGGAACTCTTTTCATAGAATGAGGAAGTGTGATTTTCTTGGAGAAAGACGATTACTGGTGGGTGAATTTGAAGTTCAAAACCCAGATTATTTCCAATCATATCCTCTGCCTCTGCTTGAGAAAAAAAGATTTAAGGTTTCAGCTACTGCCATGCTCCCTGCTATAACAGTCCTGGATTGTATCCTTTTGGAGCAAGGAGCTCCGGATTATTCTCTTTAGAGTATAAAATGCCTTAATCTTGATGTCTTATTAGATCAATAAAACACTAACTAAGACACTTCCCTATGAATCATTGATCAGGGAGTCCTCAGATATCTCCAAAACAGCAGAGACTCTTACCATTGCCTTTGACTACACACCATAGCTACATGGTAAGACCTTATTGCTGAAGGCAGCATTTACTTTGGCATCATAAACTTTTCTGTTTCTGAAAGTCTTAACCTGCAGTTTTGTATTTCAAAAACTTCTATATATTCATCATGAATAGCTTTTTTCTTTTGTTAATTATAGAAATAGTCCATTCAATACAATTGACCTCATTTTGCTTTTATTCAAGCTATTGAGTATATAAAGAATTTTTTTACATAAAGAGTTTTTTCTTGTGTTGAACTACAGTGATAAAAATAGAGCATTCAGTTTGAAAATATAGCAATACAGACTTTTAAAAATAATATATTCAACTGTGTAGAAAAACAGTGATAACAACTCATTCCAACTAATAAGATGCAAAATTTATTCTGTCAGCAATATTCACAACAAAACACTTCAAGGAGGTTTAAATTCTAATTATTTCATAGAAATATTTTAGAAACAAGAGAATAGGAGACTAGATTTTTTTCAAAAGTCTTAACTATTATCTTCAACAAAAATAAAAGTTTATGCCTAGAATTGAGCTTTATGATTTTGTGTGTGTTTCTGAATAATATTGTAACATTTTCAGTCAAAGAAACCTAAAAAGTTTCTTACTTGTGTATAGGGCAATTTTCTTATTCTTGAGACAAAATACATTAAAAAATGAACAAATATCCTTAAGGGTTGGTCATTTATTTTGGTTAATAGTTCTATAGGTTTTTGTCCATCAGGTAAGAAGTGCATGTTCAAGCATTCAATGTACTTACTGCATTTATCTATATATAAAATTAAAAAGTCAGCTTCACATTCATATAAAAACTATAACAATATCCTTATTTAGAAAAAGGAGTTTGAATTGCATCTGTTCTGTATCCTTTACTCTTGTTGACAGAAATTCACATGCACACACACACACACACACATTTTGTTGTTTAAAACTTTAAGAAAGTAAAATTGGTGCTAAAACTGCTAGGAGGATGTGTAATCAAAAGTAACCATGTATTACTTATTGAACCATTCTATTAGTCATCAGGAGACTGTAAAGTTAAAGAAGTAAATGGTATTTTGTTGAGATGGTAAGCATGTCAGTCAACCAGACTTACTTGATCTGACATACACATTCATGAAACTGAGGATATAGCTCAGTTGTAGAGTGCTTGTATAGTGTATAAAGGCCCTAATTGAATATACATGTATGAAGCCTCTGGAAATATCTTAATCAGTAATGTCAAGCCTGAAGTCTGTGTTCAACTCTCAGAGTCCACTAAAAATCTCGAGCATAATGGTGTGTGACTTCTATTACCAGTGCTGGAAAGACAGAGACAGGTAGGTGTCTAGAGCTCCCGGCCAGCTAAACTAATCTAACCAGTAAGACCCAAGTCCAATCAGAGACCCTGTACCAGCAAAATATGTGGCACGCCGCGTCCGCCAGCAGAAGAGATGACCACAACAGGATTCTTCTAGGAACACACTTTATTTGGAGCATGCAACTTGAAAAAGATGGTGAAGGACCCAGACCCCAGGCGCGCACTGCTTATAAGCAGTGGAGAACAAAGGCCATGACGTATCCATGTCTGATTGGT
>LOJH01043408.1:0-14000 GCA_001685095.1 Ellobius talpinus
AAGAAGAAGAAGAAGAAGAAGAAGAAGAAGAAGAAGAAGAAGAAGAAAAGAATATGGAGCTGGATGTGATGTGGCACAAATGAAATTGAAGCAGAAGAATCAGGAATTCAAGGAATTCAAATCCATCCATCATCAGCTATATAATGAATGCAAGACAAGCTGGGCTACATGAGACTCTGTCTTAAAAATACCACCACCATAAGTGAATAAGTAAATGGAAGATAAAGGGTTTTTCTGAATTCTAAAAACTAAAAATCACAGAAAATGCAAAGCCTAGTGTGGAGGGGCAAGCCTGTAATCATAGGATGCAGGAGGCAGAGGCAGGGGAATGAGGCCATTCTGAGCTACACAGTGAGTCCCAGGGAAGCCAATGCTACATAGCATGTCTCAAAAAATAAACAGGGCTGGAAAGATGGCTTAGGCAGTGGTTCTCAGCCTTCCTAATCCTGTGAACCTTTAATACAGCTCTTCATGTTGTGGTGACCCCAACCATAAAATTATTTTTGTTGCTACTTCATAAAACTGTTAAGAATCTCATAATGTAAATATTTTTGGAGATAGAGGCTTGCCAAAGGGGTCTTGACACACAGACTGAGAACTTCTGGCTTAGAATTTCTTAGCACTTACTGCTCTTGCAGAGAACAAAGTTTCGTTAAGGGAGATCTGACCTCTTCTTTTGGCCTCCGTCAGAATCAGGCATGTGCATGTTACAATACATGCAGGCAAATGCTCACACATATGAAAGGAAAATAAATCCTTGAGGCTGGGCAGCGGCGGTGCACATCTTTATTCCCAGCACTTGGGAGGCAGAGGCAGGTGGATCTCAGTAAGTTCAAAGCCAGTCTGGTCTACAGAGCTAGTTCCAGGACAGCTGAGGCTACACAGAGAAACCCTGTCTCGAAAATCTAATAGACAAATAAATCAATAAATAAATATTTTAAAACAAACAAAACCGAGCATGGTGGCCACATCCCAGTTCTTGAGAGGTAGGCTTTGAGACAACCTCAAAAAAAAATTAAGCAGAGCTACAGTTCGGCCAGGTGTGATGACCCACACTTTGAATCCTAGCTACTTGGGAGGTGGAAAAATAATCAGGAACTCAAGGACACAAGGGGCCCTGTTTTAAAAGCCCAAGTTTAAGAACAGGCATGGTGGTTGCTGGCCGGTAATCCTAGTATTCAGGAGGCAGAAGCAGGATTGCTCTCAGGGAGGACTGTTTGCTCTGCCTTGTATTCAGCTTTTACCACAGCTTTTTACCACAGGACTAGCAGGCTCCCCTTTCACTTCAGAGTTGGTGCGACACCAGCTTCCTGCAAGTCCCCCCACCGCGGGCTACTCTGACCCACACATCTGAACTATACATGGGCAGAACCTATAAACCCTCTGCATTTTGGTGATGCCAAGTCTCTGTCCCATCTTTCCTTTTCATGCTCTGCGTGTTCGTGGCCCTGTAGGCTCCTCTCCTTACGGTCTCCATACTAGTAAACTCAGGAGCCCAAGTAGACAAAGAACCCTTCCCTGGTAGTGTTAGCTTACGGGTGTGGGAATGGGGCAGGAAGCAGGGGCAATAAATCTAATACATCGTTTGATGCAAGAGGCAATTCTGTGTCTGGTGCTTAAGGAGCCCTTGCTTCTGACATTCTGCCTAGCAGTACTGAGGTACCGCGGAGAAGCGGGAGGGCGCGGATCGTGCGCGCCCCCATCGGGTCTCCAGGAGCAATTGTGAGGCAGAGTCTCGGCGGCGGAGATCTAGGAGTATTGGAAAACCAGGAAAATATACACAGACTGGAGGAAAATATATAGGGGTTTGCACACAAGGGTTAGGGTAGCCTTGCCCCCTTCTTGCCCCACTTCTCCCTTGCTCTATTCTCAGGCCTTCGTGTGGGGGGGCTGGGGCTGGGGTGTGGGGGGGTGTGTTTAGGCCAGAAGTCAACAAATGAGCTCCCTCTTATTTTTTGAAACTGGGATCTCTCACTGGACTTGAAGCTTGCTGATTTGGCTAGACTGGCTGGTCAGCACGCCCCAGGGATCCTACTCTTTTGTTAGGGGCCCAGGCTGTGTGTGTGTGATTTCTTGGGTGGCCTTGCACTCTTGTGAGGATCCCAGGCAGATCCTTGACAAGTCTCAGGTGTTGGCTCAGCCCTTCCTCAGTGATACTTGTAGGGAGGAGGCTGGGGTCCCATGCTGGGAGCCAGCAATCTGAGGGTCTTTTTCTAGGGGGCAGGCTTAGATTAGAAAGGACAGTGGCCTATGGCAACCTCAGAGGACTCGCTGAAGGGAACCTGATGCCTCTTGCAGAGGGAAGGGGCAGGCAGTGATGAAGACCAGGCTGTCCTGGATCCAGGGCAGGGGTACCCTTTCAGGCTAGTGGCAGCACAAAGACGAAGCCTTGGGAACCACTCTGCCAAGAGCTCGTTTTCCAGGCCATGGGAGCCCATCTGTGAGGCTAGAGGTTGGAGGCCCCAAGAGAGATTCCACCTGTCCAAGGGCTCAGACCAGGCAAGTCTGGGATGGGAAAGAAAGGGAGAAAGGAAGTCTCCAGAGTGATGGGGTCAGAGCGGGTCTCCAACGACCCAAAATCCTACAGTGTTTTAAACCTGCCCTAGCCTGGAGGGGGTGGCACATGTCTTTACTGCCAGCACTTGGGAGGCCGAGGCAAATGGATCTTTGAGTTTGAGGCCAGCCTGGTCTACAGACTAAGTTCCAGGACAGCCTGGACTATATACAGCGAAGCCCTGTCTGGAACAAAAAAACAACAGCAACAACAAAAACCTACCCATGGAGGGAAATAGCAGACAGTTTCTTTTATTTTCTTTTTTCCTTCTTGCTTATAAAAGTAACTGATACAGCGAGCAGAACACGCTGAAGCAGCTGCCAAAGTTATGGGTAAGGGCTGGGTGCCTTAGGGAACACAGGGCTCTCCTCAGGACTTGAAGACGACACCCCAGACTCTCCACTGTCTTCTGGACCATCTGCATCTAGAAGAAAGGCAGATAGGTCAGGCTGATAACAATGAGCAAAGGAAGGCTGGGGGAGGCTGGCCCTGCGCTAACACTGCTCTACTATGAGTTGAGAGCCACCTTCACCATGGCTTCTTAGGAGTCAGTACAGGGCCAGATACCTTTCTTAACTGATTTAGAGAAGTACTTGCCACAGAAGAAATACTGTTCCTAAAAAGCCATGAAGGTCAGGGTCACAAACGTTTCTAGGAAACATCTGAGCAGGAAGTGGCTGAGTCGCCACCACCTGACCCTGGGTAGAGAGCAAAGACAGGGAGCTGTGCGTGTGGGAACAATGGACAGGAGATTGTCAGCTGATGAAGAGCAGCTGCCCAGCACAGCCCTGAAGGGGTACCAGCCTTCCTTGGCATTTCATCTGGAGACGTGAGTTTGGCCCCAGTTCTCACAGAAGGCATGTTGCTGCAGAGCCTGAGCTTACACAGGAAGCAGCTTAAGGTCTCCTGTGGTTGGAAAGGGTACACAAGATGTCCCCATACCCAAGTCCTGTGGAAAGCACGGGATCCCAGCCAGACTCCACTCCTCTATGTAGATGGCCTCTGTGTAGTGACAGACCCATCCTCTGCCCCGGTGCTGGTGGGAACCAGGTTGGGGGACAGGGAGGCGCCCAGAGCAGGACTGACTAGGGGGAGCAGAGTCAGCACACCAAAGTCTTTCTTGACTCCTCAGCACTGCTTCAGCTGCAGCTGGGATCGAGGGTCCTCATGGTCCCCAAAGAACTCCAGGCTTGTAGCTATGGTCACTCCATCTTGGTTTTCCTGAGATTTTATTTTAGCCTCTGTGGGTGAGGGTGGGCAGTGGGACTATGAATCATTACGACCTTAGGCTATCCCCTTACATTCTTACCCCTGCGGCAGGGTCCCTTGCCCTAGCTAACTGACGGTGGCACAGGAGCTTTCTTGTCTTCCTCCTCAGCAACTGCGTCGCTGATCCCAAGGGGCCATCTGTGCAAAGGCAGAAAACGGAGGCCCAGGACTTAGCTTTTCTCATCCTCACCATCTCAGGGCCTGCCAGATGCTATTCTGTTGGGAGAGATCAGCTCACTTATCTTTTCCCTGCCATTGAGCATCCCTAAAGGTTTGTTTGAGTTGCAGTATCGCCTGCTCCAAGCCTAGTGGGGAGGGGAAACTGCTTCAGACTAACACACACCACCCTCACCGGTAAAAGTCATACAAAGGGACAAGAGAGACAATGAAAGATGCTCATATAGACAACCACACACAGAACACATAACAGTAATGGGCACAACATACACATGCACAGTAAGACACCCAGGTTAGGGCACTTCCAGCTCCACCCAGGAAGGTGTCTTGTCACCCTCCCTGGACCTCCAGGTGCTGTTGGCTTAGGGCTCTCCTTTCAGTTCTGGTGACGTTGGGAGCTAGGTGTATGTACTGGCATGTGCACCAGACCTTAGACCAAGTCCCAAGTCTTTAACTTGTGTTAAGTGCATCCTGTGGCCACCACACCAATGTCCTGATACTGAGTACTCCAAACTTGGCCACTTGCTGTTCTCCTGTACCATCTTGAGTCCTCAAAGGGTATCTGCCAGCCCTCTTTTGCTTGTCCCCAGTGAATTCCTCTGCTACCTGCCACCTCACTACTCCCAGGGAGGCCTGAGATAACCAAAGGTCCTGAGAATCTGACTTGAGGCCAGCCTGAACTGAGTACAGCAAAAGGGACAGTTTGCTGTCACCAGTCACCACCCACCCAGTCACACTTGAGGAAGGGGCACAGCCATGGTGGAGTGGTAAGGGGTGAGGCTAGAGTTACCCATGGCATCCCATCATCTCATCATTGTAAACAAGAGCAGAGGGCACTGAGCTTTCCCAGAAAGCCTTGGACCCTCATCAGCCTGCAACTTCTGAGGCTACTTCTCTGCCGCCCCCTGACAGTGTCCTGGAGACCTGTTCTATCCGCTGTGGTGGCTTCAGTGTGGGTGAGGCTGGGTCAGAAGAGACAGGGAGGGGGGTCCCCACAGCTTCTGTTGGCCTTGAGGCCCAGCGCCCAGTGAACACAGAACGGCAGGTCTACCAATGGGTAAACTGGCCGACTAAAGAAATGTCGGCACTTTTTGTACTGGCTGTGAAACGCTTGTGGAACTTGTGGCAGGTGCCCAAAAAGCCCAGGCCTTGGGAAACACCTGTGTGTATCCAAGACCTTGAGAGTCACCAGCAGTCTCCAGCATGGACGTGTATGGCAGCAGGCCCACCTCAACTTCCGACACTCCTGTGATGAAGCAAGGCATGCAGGCCATGCAGAGGGAACTCTAAGGGACAAGGCTACTTGGCAAGACTAGGAGGGGTTAAGACAGGGTCCCAGGCTCCTCGAGGAGTACCCAGCAGCACCTATAACCCCTGAGCCCTCTACCTCCCACCTGTGCTCAGAGAAATAGAGGAGCAGGGATCGTGACAGCAAAGGGAAGAGCGGGGACTCTCAGAACTGGAGCCAGTTGCCTATGGCAGCTCTGAAAGGGAACATATCTCTGAGGGGGCAGCGCCAGCTACAGGAGCCTCACCCAGGTCCAGCTTGCTGTGCTTCTGTTCAGGCTCCTGGGGGGCTGCTTCAATGGCCCGTTGAGCCTCGGGGTGAGTCTTGAGGAGGGCCTTGGCTAGGGTGGCGGGGCCTGGCACCCCCAGGGACATGATGCAGTGCACTCCTTTGCGTTTGGCCCCGGCCACTTTGGCGCTGTCTTTGGAATCTGTCAGCAGGACCAGTTTGGAGCATTTTCTGGGCTTCCTGGGGGTTGCTGGGACCACATCTGTGCCAGGCTGGGGAGCTGGCTCCTGGCCGGCCTTCATGCTCTCACCCTCCTGCTCACTGGGCTGGGGCTGGGGCATCCCAGGACCAGCAGCCTGGCCCTCAGGCCACGTCGCCCTAGCAGATAGGTCTCTCCTTTTCCTCCACCTCCCTGGCCAGGAACATGGGAGTCCAGGGGCTCTGTCCTAAGGGAGGAGGCAAAGCAGTCAGCGGAGGAGGATGGGGTACTACCAAATGGATCTGAGATGTAGCTTAGGGTGATGGCGGGAATGAGCGATTTCACCCTTCACTGTTTTACTATGCCATGAACTCATTCCTGTGCCCCCAGTGGCAACAGAGTTAACATCTACAAAAAGATGAGACGTATTTATTCACAAGGTGATTTTTCCCAGTAGTCCAATACTCAGAAGAAAAGGGTCTCCTGTGCAACATAAATGTCAGGAAAGAAAATACACATAAGCTGGACTGAGGAACAGCTCAGCGGTAGTGCTCAAATGAGCATGCTCAGCGGTAGTGCTCACACTTAGCATGCACAAGGTTCTACGTTAGATCCCTGGAACCTCAAAAAAAGTTAAACAGCAAGTAAATAAGATTACTACAAATCGCTGGGCAGTGGTGGTACAATCTTTTAATCCTAGCATTCAGGAGGCAGAGGCAGGTGGATCTCCGCGAGTGAGGCCAGCCTGGTGTACAAAGCAAGTTCCAGGACAGCCAGGGCTGTCCACAGAGAAACCAACCAACCAACCAAACAAACAAACAAACAAAGATTAATACAAATCATTAGAATAAAATCAAGCATATTAAAATTTAGGACCAGGCATTATGGTACAAGCCTTCAAACCTAGCACTCAGGAAACAGAGGCAGGCAGATCTCTGAGTTTGAGGCCAGCCTGATCTATTTAAGGAGTTTCAGTTCCAGGACATCCAGGACTATATAATGAGACCTTGTCAAAAAAAATCCTAGTTTTAGGCTGGGGATATAGTTCAGGAACATAGCACACTTGCCTAGCATTCAATTGCTCAATCCATAGCACAGGGAGGAAAAGAACTTGTTTCAGACTTAGAACCCCAGTTGACAAAGACAGAGGTGACCCAGAGGCTCAGTGAACAAAGTCCTGCTGTGCAAGTGTAAGTCCCAAGCTTGGATACCAACATGCACATAAAAAGCCTGGTGTGGTTAGCACTGGGGAGGGGGGAGCTGAGTCAGGGAGACTCCAGGGGATAGTTTGATGCCAGCCTAGCCAAAACAATGAGCTCTAGGTCAGTGAGAGACCTTGCTGAGGTCAAGGAAGATACTCAGTACCAACCTCTGACCTGCACAGGCACATGAGAGCACCTGCAGACACACGTACACATGGTATGTCACATGTATACACACACTATGCCACACATGCATACATACAACAGAGAGACCCAGAAACCTCCTGGATGAAATGGTGTGAGGAAGTGGTCGGGTACCTTGCCCCATTGGCCTTCTTGCCAAGTCCAGCACAGAGCAGCCCGAGTCAGGGACAAGATCTGATGTCAATCTTGATCTTCATTACAGGAACCCAAGGATGTCCCTCCCAAGTACTACCACCGTCCCACTCTGCCCCCTGGAAGGTGACCTTGGGCACTTAGTGATGTGGCCTAGTACCACACAGCTGGTGAGGGTCAGGACTGGAACCCAGTACCACTGGCCAAGAGCCAATTCCAGTAAGAAAAGCACTCCACAGAGTGGGTCCACCCTTAAGCAGGTAGGATTATAACCCTAAGAAATATCCACAAGTCCATAAAGATATAAATAACAGTATACATTAGAGAGGGCCCGAGTTCTTCCTCATGAGTTCCAGGGCTGGGAATAGAGTTGGGAGAGTGTCTATCCAGCATGCACAAAACCATGGGTTCCAGTGCCAATGCCACATAAACCTTTTATGGTAGCACATGACTATAATCTCAGCACTTGGAGTTCAAGGTCACCATTGGCCATATACAGAGTTCAAGGCTAGGTCAGGCTAAACCAGACCCTGTCTCAAGCTAACAGAATTCTAAAGAGGATGTTCCTCCTTGAGACGGACCATAAGGCCTCTCCCCGGTCACTTAGTGACTCATTCCCAAGGAAACAGGAATGATAATAGGAACCACGGGGCTCATACATCACCTCCACCAGGTGATCAGAGTCAACATTATCTGCAATGAGTCACACAGATGTGAGGTGACAGCACTGAGCTGTGCTGAGACCTTCACCTCTGTGAGATCCCAGGAAACCTCAGCCCCTGACTAGTGCTCTTCAAGTCTGCCAAGACTGCACGACGGTGCCTATGATCTGGGGTGAATTCAGGATGATGATGAGAATGAGTGATTTTGCCATTCACAATCCCACCTTTCACAATCTTTTAAAAAAGATTTATTTCTACTATCTTTATTTATATGTATGTGTGTCTGTGAGAGTGAATGCCACATGTACAGGTGCCCATTGAGGCTAGAAGAGGGTGTCGGATCACTTGGAGCTGAAGTTACAGGTGGTTACGAGCTGCCCAACATGGGTGCTGGGAACCCAACTTGGGGCTTCTGAAAGAGTGGTGAGCGCTCTTAACTGCTGAGCCATCTCTCCAGACCACCCTCTCAAACTGTAACATCCACGAACTCTCTTTCTTTTCTTTTCTTTCTTTCTTTTTTTGCAGTAGGCACATATTTAACATTTTAAAAGATAGGATACATTTACTTGAAAGGTAATTTTTTTATTAGTCTTCTACTTAGAGATAAACAGCCTCAGACTAGATCTTTCACATATGAGGGTGAGGCAGGAGGACCAGGAGTTCAAGATCAGCCTGGGCTACACGAGACCCAGTCTCAAACAAAATGAATGAATGAATGAATGAATGAATGATTAAATAAATAAATAAGTAGCTACATGAAGCTAGGTGTGGTGGGTCACAGCTAAAATCCCAGACTAAGGAGAGTGAAGTGGCAAGATTGTCATGCATTCCAACTTCAAGAAGAAAAAAGCACTTGCTGTACAACCTTGAGGACCTGAGTTCAAGTCCTCAGCACCATGAAAAAGCCAGGCCTGGCCATACATGCCTAAACCCAGCACTGGAAGTGGAGACATTCGGATCCCTGCAGTCCCTGCAGCTTGCTGGCTGACCGATCTGCCTCACTAAAATGGTGAGCTTCTGGTTCAAGTCAGAGGCTTTGTTTCAAGGGAATAAGGTGGGCAGGTGACAGGGGGCATTCAACATCCTCCTCTTGCCTCTGCATGTGTACAGCATTATACACCCCCACACACCCCACACATACACACACACACCCACACACATACCACCTCCCCCCCACACTGATCCCTACCACTACCAAAAAAAAAAGTGAAGAGTTGGTGTAGCCAGGTTGAGAGCTTGCCTATGTTCAGTCCCCAGCACCAAGTGAAGCAGCTCACATGACCTTGGTCATGACCAAGGAGACCCAGAAGAGCAAAAACGGCTCAAGACCCAAGAACATACAACGAGTGGGAGTCATTCACACATCATCAGTCTGTGAGAGGCAGAATAATGACTCCTGAAATGTCCAGGTCCCAGTCCCTTGAGGCTAGCTAGTGTCATGGCATACACCTACAATCCCAGCAGTAGGAAGGCTAAAGCAGGAGGACTGGGGGTTCAAGTCAAACCTACTTATCCAGAGTCTGCCTCCAAAACATGGTTATCAAGATGGCTTAGCAGGCAACAGTGCTTTCCACTGAGCCTCAAGAATTGAGTCATCCCATGATCCACCTGGTAGGAGAGTCAGCTCCCACAAGCTGTCCTCTGACAGCCACAGGCATATACACACTCAGGCCCCTTCCCCCAAATCAAGCAGAAGAAATAGGGCAGGATAGATGGCTCAGTGATCAGGGGCTTCCTGCTCTTCCAGAGGATGGGGATTTGGTTCCCAGCACCCACATCAGGAAGCTCACAACCACTTGTACAGCTCAGAGGATCTGATGTCCTCTTCTGGCCTCTACAGGCACTGCACACATGTGGCTGGCACACACACACTAAACACAATTTAAAAAAGAAGCAGAAGAAAAGAAAAAATGTGGAAGTGGCAGTAAAGAGCAGGGAAGATAAGGGTGGAGAAAGGTTTCATGGGTTGGCAGGGGACCAAGCAAGGGCATCACCAGCCAAACAAGGTTGGCTCTTTTTAGAAAAGTGTTCTCCCCTAAAGCCTCAGGAGGACTACAGCGGCTGGCACTAATAACACCCACATCAGACTTCTGGCCTCTAAAATGTACAATAACAAAGTTGTGTTATTTTGAGTCACTAGATTGGTGGGATTTGTTATGGTGGCCATAAAACAATTAAGGTCCAAACTCTTACTGACGAGGCATTGGAGGTTTGGAACTTCTCTTGTTAATCTTGAGGTGCTCAATAGAATTACCTTCATCAAGATGAGGGTGAAACAGCAATGTCCCAAGAGAAGGACAGACCTCCTTACCCTCTCTGGGCTGGTTTGATCTGAGTAACTGGAGTTGCTAGCATCAGGTGAAGGGGAAAGTCGTTGAAGTCAAGACGCCAACAGCTGTTCCCATACTCACTGTCCTGTACAGTCACGAAGGACTTGTGATCGGACTGCTTAGGGAACGATATGATGCTGGGGTGTGCAGGACATATTCTCACAGGGAGACAGAAGAAAAAGGCAGTGAACCTCCCAAAAGGCCAAGAATTGAATAATATGTAGAACAGAGCAAAGTTTCTCCCGTCTCCTAATCACCTTGACTTAGAATGATACCTTCCACCACCCTTGCCCAACACATCTGGTCTTGAGCCTAAAACGCCTCAGTTCCCTGCTCCCCTCCCACCAATGCCCCCACCCCAGTCTCTGAAGCATCTCCCTAGCTTCCAGCCCTCAAATTCTGCCATTGGGACAAGAACCCCCAGGACAGATGAGACAAAACTGCAGAGTTTAAGGATGGGTGTGTACCAGGCATATTGGGGTAGGTGAGAATTAGGAGGGTGGGGTCCCAGATTGGAGGTGTTCAGGTTTGGTTCAGGGTGGGTTAGTCAAAGGGAAGCATGGAGAAAGGAAGAGCCTTGCATATGGATGGCAAGGAGAGGGGCAGAGCCAGGGACCCTTTCCTAGCACCAATCCCGGAACCCGGGACAGCCAAGCCAGGTCGGGAGCAGCTTCGCGGTCCGGGACCCGCCCGCCCGCTGGGGCCCGTCCTCACCGACGGCAGCAGGCCCAGCCTCTCGGACGACGGAGCTGTGGCGGGTCCCTCAGCCTCAGTGCTTTTGGGACGCCGCCTTGGCTCCCGCCGTCACCTCAAGCTGGGGTCACGGGGAGAGCATGCGCAGTAGAGCCATGAGGGCGATCCATTCCTTTGACAAATTCCGCCTATCCGTAAATTACCTTCGCAGCAGCGAGTGGACCGCTTGATCAATCGGCGTGAGAGGCGGGCTCATTACCTTGAAGGGGGCGGAACTAGTAGTGGTGGAGCTTTTCAGATGGAGCAGCCTGGATTTTGGGTCCTGGGTATGGTTTACTGACGTCTTTCCATTCACTTCACGCAGTATTTGATCTGGCACCCTGCGGAGGAAGCCGGGACATTTATTTAAAGGTTCTTTTCTGCCCCATTGAGGGAATGGAAATGCTCTCCTCTTCATTGACGCTAAATGGATTATTCAGCCAAGAATTCCTAACTGCGCAGCACCGTTCGTCGTTAGTCCGGCTCTCACCCATTACTACAGCCCTCGCCCATTAGTCCATCCTTCGTCTCTAGTTTGGCCCTAGCCCATTGTTGTGATCACCTCCTGCTGGTATAGCCCTGACTCATAGCGTTTTGTCCCAGAAACCTTGCACTGTGGAGGTGAGACTTGGGATGGCTCAGGACCCTGCGTTCTTTCTGTATTTTGCGTGCTCGCGTATCCTAACATCCTGGGGTTGTCGGTCCCACACCCACCAGCAGAAAGGTTCATCCCCTTTACTCCTTCGTGTCCCTGATTCTGCAATCCTTGGGTCCCACCCTCTTTTCTGATTCCTTTACCTCCTTGGCTCCATCCTTTCTCAACGTCATTTCCTGGGCATTCTCCAGCAACTCAAGGGCCTTCATGAATCATATCATCTGCAATTGATCATAGGTTGTTGCTAAATTTGTTATAAGTATCTTTGTACGTAAATCACTGATGTCAAACCCATGTCTCAAAAGAACAAATAAGTGGTCCAGCAAATTGGCTCCGTTAGATAGCTGGGCTAGCCAGAAGGCTCGGTTTATAAGGCACTGGCTGCCCAGCCTGCCTACCCGGCTTTAATCCCTAGGACCCACATAAAGATGGAAGAGGAGAAATGAGTCCACAGAATTATCCTCCGATCTCCACACACAAGCTTATGAACACACATAAACACAATTACTTAGAATCTGGAGAGATGGTGCATTGATCCAGAGCACGGCATCTCACAATGGTCTGTAACTCCAGTTCCAGAGTATCTGATGCCCTCGTATGGCCTCCATGAGTACCAGGTGGTCCACAAACATACATGCAGGCAAAACACCCGAACACATAAGAATTAAATAAATATTGTGGAAGCTATTTTCAAAGCATAGAACCAATAAAGATCTTGTATTTTTAAAAAATTAAATAACATATAAACACACGTGGTAACACATAACTGTAGTCTCAGAGATCGGAGGACTAAGATTTCAAAGCCAACGTTGACTACAATAGGTAGCCATTTTAGGAGAAAATAATATATGTGTACATTTTATTTTTGTTTATTTATTTACTTTATCGGTTTTTTAAGACAAGGTTTCTCTGTAGCTTTGGAGCCTGTCCTGGAACTAGCTCTTATAGACTAGACTGGCCTCAAACTCACAGATATCCGCCTGCCTCTGCCCCCTGAGTGCTGGGATTAAAGGCGTGCACCACCACTGCCCGGCTTCATTTTATTTTTTTTTAATAGCATTTCACTATGTAACTCTTGAACTCATAACAGACCTCCTGCCTCAGCATCCCAAGGTTTACCAGTGGTCAGGGTCTGGACCAGGTGTTTCCAGGTTCTTGATCCTTTTTCAGGGAATTGAAATGAAGACACAGATTTGTAAAAGTGGCAATGAAACTTTATTCAAAGCCAAGAACAGGCCAGATGCACTACAGAGTGTGACGGCAGGTCGCCCGAGTGGAGCTTTCCTCTGTGAGCTTCACTAGTTACCAGGGTGTGTGGGTTGGGTGTTTCTCTATTTTGATTGGCAGCTTTGCTCACTGTGCAGGCCCTTTCCTGTAATACAGCTGATTTTAGTCATATGCATGCCCACTTATGTATAGGCATAAGATGGTAAACAGGGGATTTCCCCAAAAGTTCACTTAGAAAACACAGTTTGCCTTATTGTACATTGTAATGGATTGAATGAGAAAGTCCTCCGTAGGCTCAGCTTGGTCCCCACTTGCTAGCATTGTTTGGGGAAAGTTAGGAAGTATGGCCATGTTGGAGAAAGTATGCCACACGAGGGAGGCTTTGAGAGGTTAAAGATTTCTGACATTTCCAGTTGCTCTCTCTCCTTAGTCCTCATGGTCGAGATGTGAGCGCTGTTTCCTGTTCCTGCTGCTATGCCTGATGCCTGCTGCCATGATTCCCTGCTGTGGCAAACTCTTATTCTGGAAAACTTCCTTCTACAAGTTGCCTTGGTCATGGTGTCTTATCACGGCAGTAGAAAATTAACCAATACAAACATGCTCCTGAATTTAGTTCACACTGGATCAAACTTCTCACCCTCCTACCAGATGTATGGAGAGTGCTGCCTAATAGAAACTATGTAAGTGCCAGGCAGCAGTGGTGCACACCTTTAATCTCAGTGCTCAGGAGGAAGAGGCAGGCGAATCTCTGTGAGTTCGAGGCCTACTTGGTCTACAGAGCTAGTTCCAGAACAGCTAGGGCTATTACACAGAGAAACCCTGTCTCAAAAACAAAAACAAACAAACTGACAAACAATTTATTTATCAACAATAGCAAGGCTGGGGCTGGAGCAGTGGCTCAGAGGTTACCAGTACTATTTGCTCTTCCAGAGGTTCTGAGTTCAATCCCCAGCAACCACATGGTGGCTCACAACCATCTATAATGAGATCTGGTGCCCTCCTCTGGCATGTAGCAGAACACTGTATACATAATACATAAATAAATCTTTAAAAAAGAATAGCGGGGGGGCTGGAGAGATGGCTCAGCGGTTAAGAGCACTGACTCTTCTTTCAGAGGTCTTGAGTTCAATTCCCAGCAACC